>NLAK01000125.1:0-34904 GCA_002370295.1 Metschnikowia bowlesiae | reverse complement strand
AGAAGAGATGGCTCACGAGGTGGTGAATCCTTGCTCTAGTCACCTTTTGCAATTACAAGCAGCAGTGCGCACACAGGATAGCTTAATGAGCAAGTGCAAGAAGACGTTCTTAGCACAGTTCAATGTCCATGAGCGCATTGAAGCATATCTACTTACCCTTCTAGAGAGTGTTCAGGCTACTGGCAAAGACTTTGTGAAGCTCTGTACTGATATCGCGGGCGATGAAAGTTCAGACGAAAACTTGGCCGACTATGAACACACACTCTCTACCATGATGGAGGATATGGAGACCATGGAATACATGGACTACAGTGCAAAGGAGAGTATTGGAAAGATTGAAGCCGGCTTTGGTGTAAGCTTGGCCAATGTGATCCAGGGTCACAAGGATGCCTACGCCTTTAAAGAAAGGTACCTGCAACAGTTCCACAATGTGTGGATGCAAGCACTCCGCCGGCGCCCATTATCTTCAAAAGAGTTAGATGACTTGATTGGATGCCTCAGCCTGGAAAACCAAAATAGCTTCTCGGATGAATGCCATCACTTGAAGGCTCACGAAGTGTCGCTGCAAAAGTTGGAGCGCATCAAGGCTCTCCACCATACAGTTAGCCGTNAAAAGTTGGAGCGCATCAAGGCTCTCCACCATACAGTTAGCCGTGCGCGCGCTGACTTGCAACTGACTTTTGAGAAGGTGACACTGCGATTCGCAACACATGTTTACGAATCCCATGGAGTGAAACGGAAATGAGTGAAGATTGAAGTGGAACGATGAAAAATAAGAAACCCAAAAAGATAAGAAAGAAAAAAAAGAGAAAATGAAAAAAAGAGTCGCTTCAATGGCTTGTCACAGGCGAGTGGAATACAATGACTACTTACTAACTGGTATTGCAGAGAAAAAGTGTGGAAATTTGGAAATTGCATGACCTTCTTTGGCGAGGTTTGATGGTATTCCTGAGTTGCGTTGCGGTAATGAACTCCATTGCGAGCTGGATTCAGAATGCTGAAATGAACCCTTGGAGGTGGGATTATGGATGACATTCGGGGATTCGGCGACCATAACGGGATTATGAAACATTGCAACTCAGGAATATCTAGGACCAAACTAAAGCGGGAGTGGAATTGGCATGAAATTCTTTGATGAGGTTTGATGGCACTCCTGCGTGGCTTTGCGGTAATGAACTCCATTGCGAGCTGGACTGAGAATGCTGAAATGAACCCTTGGAGGTGGGATTATGGATGACATTCGGGGATTCGGCGACCATAACGGGATTGTGAAACATTGCAACTCAGGAATATCCAGGACTAAACCAAAGCGGAAGTGCCTCTCCAGAGATCCATCACTTTGACTCTAAAACATCAGGGCGTAGGGAGCCATCAGTATGACAGGAGCGTGTGACTGACATTGGATGCGACTCGACCAAAAAAATTTGTTTGATTTTAATGTTAATGAAGTAACTTTTCTGTAGATAGGGGAACCAAGTTCCGTGTCTGTTTTAAGAAATGTAAGCCTTTGATGAATGCTCCTAGATTGTCCAAACTCTTAGCCCCTTTGTTTAGCCCCTTTGTTTAGCCCCTTTGTTTAGCCCTTTGTTTAGCCCTTTGTTTAGCCCTTTGTTTAGCCCTTTGTTTAGCCCTTTGTTTTTTCCAGGGGGCAGATTTGCACAGCATATGCTTTCTGACGAAACAGAATTTCTTCTGAAGGGCACTTCTGGTGAAAAGGGTCATTCTAATCTGGAGAATGGACAAATGTCAACAGGCAAAGATCCGCAAAGATCAGGAGAAGGGTCATTGCTTACGCTTCCGTGGATATCTGATCGCATCTCGTGACCCTCGGCGACGTAACTGCCAGTTGAAGGGCGACAGGGAGTGACACGCATTCGCCATCGTGGTAGTCAGTCGTTCCCCCGCCCCTCCTTGTTGACATCTGGAAAGAACGAACGAACTCTGACTAATCCAAAGGAAATCTAGGCACACGTTTCAGACTTTCCCGACTTGGACGACGGGCGACCACCAAGTACTCTTACCGTAATCATCTTTTTAATCTTATTACATGAAGCGGAGGGAACACAATCAGAGAAACACAGGGATGAGTCCCTCGCTCTAAAGACATCAAGACACTCCTCGCAGGGTTAAACCCCTCGTGCCAAGATCCGCCAAAGGGGAACGGCATTAGATGATACTCAGTATGCAGGGAACTTGAAGGCATTATAGTGATACTGGCAGCGTGTACATCGGCAAATCAACATCAGATAGATAAATCTATACCTGTTGAAAAAATCCGGGTTCTTTGCCTGATATTCTAGGTAAGAGTAAAAAAGGAATGATGCATGAAATCAGAGCTGTTCCTTACATGTTCGCCCGGGCACTTTTGAACAGGAGTCGCAGGAATAGGATGATACTGTGAAAATGTACCAAAGAGCAGCTGAATATACTCCATCTAAAACTTTCAATGTCTGATAAAACGCATACGAATTTATAACACTGAGTAGAAAGTAGACAAAATCAAGGCATGTAACAAGCAAAGAACCCAGACTTAACTTGATCCCATTTCGGCCCTGAATTTGTCCCCTTACTTCCTGTATTTTCCATTTGCCTCGAAACCATCCCCTTCCCTTACTCCTCTTCTCTCTGCTTGATTCCCTTGGCCATGTGCTGTTTTTGCCCTGTCCCTAATTGCCAACTTCTGTCTTCCATTCAAACCACCCTTTATTCACTTTTTATCCAAACCACCCTTTTATTCACTTTTTATCCAAACCAACTTTTTCGTTTCTCCATGGGCGACTTTCCATATGACTCTTAGAAACAGAGCCACGTCGGGAGGTCTATGCAGGGTGGCTAGGGCCTTGGAACCACTGTCACGATGCGTTTTCGCAGTCACCGCGCCCAACCTTGAAAGCCTCGCTGGCCCGTCAAGGTGCAAGAACTGACTCCGATGCGGAGGCTCAAGTATGTTGCTCGATGAGCCGAGACCGGCTGGAAAGAATCTCGTAAAGACAATGATTCGACGTGCAAGCAACTCAATAGTGCCAATCTTGAAAGCATTATGCAAGGACCGGCCATGCTGTCAGCCCCAAATTCGAACATAACAGCATTCTTCGTGCCATACTACCGGGATAACACCGCGAGAGATCCACCCGCAAGATAATTGTGCCGAATTTGGACCTCTAGATAGTTTCCTGACTGTTTGGTGCCAGCGGCACGTCGCTCGGCGCTGGTGTATGATAATTAGAGCCTTTTGGAGTACTTGAAGCCTGAATGCCAACGAAGGAAAGACACGACCGGAAACTTCTAAGCCAAGAGCGGTCATGAGACCCCACGAAGCTTTGGCCACATTGAGATCTTTGACTTTGCATCATGCAAGCGGCGATTACCAAGGGTGCCGGACACAGACAAGACACGAAAGCGGAGCGATCCAGCCCCGATGGTGGATTTTGCATGGCCTTGTAGAGTCATGCGCAAAGGATGCGGGAAATGGTGGCTCCATAGCGATTACACATCCGTTCGGGGAGGACGCCAACAATACGCCCTTTTTACAACCAGCCGGATGGGACCGAATCGATGCTCAAGGGCCAAGCACCAAAGGACGCAATCAAAGGTACATGCCATGGCAATAGGTCCAGACCGGTGCACCGCTAGCTTCGCCAAGGGACGGACATCGGCATTACATTACACTCTTGTATACAAGACGGAATTGGAGAAGCAGATGGGAATCACGGTCCCATACCGTCAGGTTCCTGGAACAGTGTGCCAGCGCCCACGATTCATGGGACCCGGTATACGCCAATAAAAGACAAGCAAGAAACACTCGGAGAAGTCCATCATAGAGGGCAGGCCGAGGCTTCCGTGGCGGACAACGAGAGCCACATTGACGACTTTTGGGAGATCCCAAACAGGACAGAATTAGTGGATGGTCCGCATCACCCTATCAAAGGCATATTAATAATGGAGAGGTGTATGATACATTTGACGTACAGTTCGGGAACGATTGCTTTTATGTACGATATTGGTCTTAGTTCACTATTCAAGTAATTTAGAATTAGCATTTACTTTAGTTGAACATATAATGAGTGCGCCTTGGTGTCTACGTGAAAGTATAGTGGCTAATATACCGATTATTTTAGTCTACAAAATTTCACCTTTCGGTTTTCTGGACATGAAAGGTAACTAGTAATTGAACGGATCAATAAAAGGTTTAGGCTTAGTCCTTAACGACTAGATCTATTGGAATGGCTAATTCCATGAGTTTTTAGGCCTTTCAATTTATTCCAATGTTTTGTAATTTTGTGGGGATATTGTACATTTATCAGCTAAAAATGCATAGGAACGAGATGGTTGTCAAGACCATTTACTTCTTCTAAGGATCTAACAGAAGCGAAAGTGTTGGATCCACCACGGGTAGTGTGCCACCCATATATGCAACGATGGAGGGGAAGCCACGCTCTACCATCTGAGGCGACCAGTCCTGACCTCCTATCTCCGAGACCTAGACGAGGCTGCACCAGTTGCACCCTATCAGGTGCAGCGCCGTGGTTTCCACTCGAAATGCAAAGTCGTGGTATTCTCAGATGCAGGAACAATCCCGCCTCTGACACCACCCAGAATATGCCAGGATTGGGAATTGTTCGGGGTTAAGGCGTCTGGCCGGGCCCCAACCCTCCATTTCGAGTCAAGATGGCGCCATTGCCTTCGCGTCGACTGAAGGTGGTGCATTCAGGCCCCTCACCTCGGAATGACGCATGTGGCCCAGACCAGTTTTCATCTATATAAGTTGGGAGGTCCCCCCGTTCTAGGGAGCATCAACGGGGTCTTGAGTACTTGACGTTTACCAAAGAATCCAACACAAGATTTAGCAATTGTCAGATGATCAAGATTTTGGAGTTTGCTTATAGAAAGAGGAAGGTGGTTGTCTTCATAGATGTTTCACTCAAAGATCCATTCACAAAAAAGACGGAAACATCAACATATCTGGTAAACATCATTCTTTTAATATACAAGCAGTAAAAGGGCTTTGAGTAATCCCATGTTTTTTGGGTGTCTTGGGGTGCAAGACTAGCTTTATCCAGAACACTTCTCTTGACGCTGACTGACTGTTGTATGCGCATTAATAGTTAGCAAGGCGATCATTCCCTTAATTTGCAAGCGTCAAGGTTGAGCCTCAATATCACCATACTGAACTAACGCAGTGGAAAATCCAATGCGATTTCTGTGGATCGAACAAGGACCTTCAGATTTCAGTCTGACGCCAACTGAGTTAAAGCCGCAGAGAACCCACGCCGGGGGGCTCGAACCCGGAATTTGATTAGAAGTCAAGTGAGCTAACCATTGAAAATACCATGCGAGCGTTCACACTCAAGTGTCTCTGGGCACCACCCCTTTTCTTCAGTGTCGGCGCCAAGGATATAAATACAATGAATGATTATTTCTCGATGGTGGAAAATACCGACCAAGGTGGACGGCCCTCGTTTTGGTTCACTTGGGCACTCACGTTCGCACATATGTTGGCAACCCAGGTACCCAACTCCTAGAACGCTGTCATCTGGTGTAGATCATTTTGGATTTTGCAGTAAAGCCCGGAATAGAAGAAATTGGGTTAGTCCTGAAACAAGGGAGTTTCTCGGATAATATAGAAAACAGGCACCAAGTATTGGCTGCGTACTTGGAGACACGGCACAATTCGGGCGCTTTACTGCGAGGTGCGTGGGGGACATCGAGGGCGCCACACAGATAGCTCCGGCCTGGTCCAAAAGCTGGATTGCGGCTACGCAGATTTTAAAGAGACACTGTGTGGCCAAATCTCCGCTGAACATGTCTATCCGTCCGTATCTGTGCATGGCACGCTTTTTTGCACCCATGGGTAGTGCGCGGCCCATGGGTACACAGCTTTGATTGAAAGAGGCAAAACTGCCAAGAAGCACAACGTGGCAGTATTGACGCTCCAAAGGCCGTTTCAGGTAAAGCACCAGCAGTCTTTTTTCAGTCACTCATAAACGTCCTTATATTCAACCATAGACTTGTCCACAGCTACACGGCGACTCCAACTCAGAGAGTCTCGGGTCCGGATCGCTTATGCAGTAGTGGGACTCTTGAAGACTGTACGGCCATTCAGGCTCTACTCAAGGAGTATCCCAACAGCTCGGTCTCTGCAGATGTTCCCGTATGTGCCGCTATTCTCGCATCTCGGGCAGGAATGCTGAGTATACTCAGATTGTTCCAAGCAAATGGACAGATCACCCAAGGAAATCTAAGAATCCATGTTCATTGAGTCCTGAAGAGCCTCACTCCAGAACTGAGAAAATCGAAAGTAGCTCAGAATGTTCCAACAACTTCCCGGGGAAGCTCTCATCCGAAGGCATCGGATTGGGGTGCCACTGGTGGGAGCCTGTACGGACTCTGCACGCCGTGTTGCTCCATGCGTTGCTGAAGTGAAAGGCTGGACGCTGAAGTTCATGAAAGGAGCTTGTGAAGCAGAACTGGAAGCTCATAGGAAAAATAAAACAGTCCCGGTCATCTGTCCACCTGGCCAAGCATAAAGAGTGGCGGCAGATGGTGGGCAAAGCTCGAACGAATGGATATGCCCAAGTTGGAGGAATTGCCCCAATAGGACATTTTCTCCGGTCATATCTAACACGAGCTCGAGAGCATTGGGGCCCTTTCTGCGCCTCACAAAATGATGATACATCAAATGGGCGTGAGACGGCCCCTCTGAATGGAAGATCCACCACGAAAAGTCCATGGAGCAAATCAGAAGCGTGTTGAACACCATAAATCCTTATACCGCCCAAAGCAAGAGCGACTCATTTGAAACAAGGTGATGAATGAAACCATCAATAGAAAGTAATTTCAACGATACATCAATGAAGCTCAAGATTCAGAAGGTTTGCGTCTTCATTAACCCATGGCACTCTGGACGATCTGCTCGTGCGGGGGAACATGAGTTTGTGTCTAGAACTGAGCAAATTTTGAGCAGGACCTTCGGAATGAGGAATGGGGAAGACAAGAAATTGGAATCAACATTGAAGTGCCATATGGTCATGTGAAGCTGCATTTGACAGACTTCGCTGGAACTATTTTTGAGCTTCAAGGCGGTCAACGGGGAACGCTTTGCCTGCCGACCTGAAAATAATTTTCTTTCAAGAGGGAGAGAATGATACCGAGGCAAGGAATCAAGGGAAAGTAGCTTGCTGCGAATCTAAAGTATCAGGTAACGGCTGAGCAGTTGGAAGTTTTGCATTTGTAGCCATTGATTCTTGTACCGTTGACTCATTTGTCACTGTTCTGACACTGTTCTGACACTGTTGTCACTGCTGTCACTGTGTCACTGTTGTCACTGTTGTCACTGTGTCACTGTTGTCACTGTTGTCACTGTGGTTACTGTTGTCAATGTTGTCACGGTTGTCACTGCTCTGTCACCGGACCCAGGCTCTGTAGCCTCTTGCCTTTACTGGTTTCCGCCTATGTGGCTCGTCTCAACTCAGATAGACTGTCAAACACGCCAACAGCCTGGAACAAGGGGTCATGTTGTTAGATGCCACCCCCTTCTCTTAAAGAGGGTCCTTCCGTGTCTGCCCGAAACTAGGAGCCGAGCACCGTAGATTAACCATGGTCACACGTCTAGAAGTTTTGAGATGAACCAGTATCAGAATCAATACTGTCAAAAAGTATGCACATCCTTATCAGTCAGTCACATTAGCAGATGTTCCAGTGGGTCTGGTCATCTTTGGCGGTCTGCCTCCTTGGTCATTTTGATGACATTCAAGGAACAATTTCAAGCACCCTCGATAGGGCATTCCATTTGAATATCCGGAGAATGGAGAAGCCATGAGTGTTTACTCGTGCCAAGGCACATAGCGAGGACAAGACACCATGGCGATAATTTCATCAGGTGGTGCTCTTCCCGTGACCGCAATGCTGTAGGGAAGACAGGGGTACGCCGTAAATACGTGGCAGTAGACCTTCACGACCTTAGAAGGCACATTCCACTTTCTGACTTCCACTTTCTGACTTCCACTTTCTGACTTCCACTTTCTGACTCACTCCAATCATAATGAGTCATTGCGCGTTTCGGTGTGCAGCTTTCCGCCCTTCGAGCCTCAAATTTCAAAGCCACGTCATCACACTGTTTCGCCAGCTAATTGACCTTAATAAGCAGATGTTAATCATCGTGGAATAGCTATGTACACGGAGAAAGATGGGCTTCGCTTGTCTACAGTACGGGTGTACGGGTTTCGCGGCTCAAAAAACTTTCTCGGGCATCCTCCGCTGCATGGTCTTTAAAAGGCTCTTTCTTGCAGTCCCCCGAACCCCACGTCGATTTCACAGAATGTCCGAAAAAGAAGTGGTCCCCCCTGCTGCTGCCCCTGCAGGTGGCGAGAAGGTCAAGACTGCCAAGGAGCTCGAGAAAGAAAAGAAAAAGGCCGAGAAAATGGCCAAGTTCTTGGCCAAGAAGAAAAAGCAGGACGAAGACTCCAGCAAAAAGGCCACCGACAAGAAACCCAAGAAGGAAAAGAAGGCCGTGGAGCCCATCCCAGAATGGACCGATTGCACCAAACCCGGCGAGAAGAAGCTCATGGCCTCCTTAGACGACCCCGCTTTCAAAGCTTACAATCCTAAAAACGTCGAGAGCTCGTGGTACGCTTGGTGGGAGCAACTGAAGTTTTTCGAGCCCAAGTTGGATGGCGGCAAGCTCAACTCCGCCGGGGTTTTCACCATCGTCGCTCCTCCCCCTAACGTCACCGGCGCCTTGCACATAGGGCACGCATTGACATTTGCTATCCAGGACTCTTTGATCCGCTACAACCGTATGAAGGGGAAGACCGTGTTATACTTACCCGGTTTCGACCACGCCGGTATCTCCACGCAATCGGTGGTGGAGAAGCAGGTATGGAAGACAGAGAAGAAGACCAGGCACGACTATGGCAGAGAAAAGTTTGTGGAGAAGGTGTGGGAGTGGAAGGAGGAATATCACTCTCGTATCAAGAACCAGGTCAAGAGATTAGGTGCTTCTTTTGACTGGTCCAGAGAGGCTTTCACGTTGAATCCCGATTTGTCTGCTGCCGTTACCGAAGCCTTTGTGAGATTACACGAGGATGGAACCATCTATCGTGCGTCACGTTTAATCAACTGGTCTACTAAATTGAACACTGCTATTTCCAACTTGGAGGTTGACAACAAAGATATCCCTGGCAAAACGCTTTTGGCGGTTCCGGGGTACGACCAGAAGGTCGAGTTTGGTGTTTTGACCTCTTATTCCTACCAAGTGGATGGTTCCGACGAGAGAGTCACTGTGGCCACAACGAGACCCGAAACCTTATTCGGTGATACTGGTGTGGCCGTGCATCCAGATGACCCGAGGTACAAACACTTGCATGGCAAATTTGTCAAGCACCCCTTTTTGGAACGCAAGATCCCCATTGTCACGGACTCCGAGGCCGTTGACATGTCTTTTGGTACAGGTGCCGTGAAGATTACGCCTGCACATGACCAGAATGATTACAACACTGGTAAAAGACACAATTTAGAGTTTATCAATATCTTGACGGACGATGGGCTTTTGAACGAAAACTGTGGTCCTGAGTGGGAAGGAACCAAGCGATTCGATGCCAGAGCAAAGGTTATCTCCAAGTTGAAGGAATTGGGCTTGTATGTGGACCAGAAAGATAACGAGATGACCATTCCATTGTGTTCCAGATCAGGTGATGTCATCGAGCCTTTGTTGAAGCCGCAATGGTGGGTGCGTCAGGATGAAATGGCTCAAGAAGCCATCAAGGTGGTGAAGAATGGCGATATCTCCATTGCTCCAAAGACTTCTGAGAAGGAGTACTTCCATTGGATGGAGAACATCCAGGATTGGTGTATTTCCAGACAATTGTGGTGGGGCCACCGGGTGCCAGTTTACTTTGTTGCAATAGAAGGCCAGGACAACGACCGTTTGGACAACAAGTACTGGGTGGCCGGAAGAACCTACGAGGAGGCTTTGGAGAAGGCCACGGCCAAGTTCCCAGGTGTGAATTTCGTTTTGGAACAGGACGAGGATGTGTTGGACACATGGTTTTCGTCAGGATTATGGGCTATTTCCACTTTGGGATGGCCCAACAACACCAATGATTTGAAGCTTTTTGCGCCAGTTTCCATGTTAGAGACCGGGTGGGATATTTTATTCTTCTGGGTGTCGAGAATGATTTTGATGACAGTGAAATTGACTGGTAAAGTGCCCTTCAAGGAGGTCTTTTGCCACTCTTTGGTGAGAGATGCGCAGGGTCGTAAGATGTCCAAGTCCCTAGGAAACGTGATAGACCCATTAGATGTGATCTCCGGAGTGTCATTGGACGCCTTGTATGAGAAATTGAAGGTGGGTAACTTGGACGCCAAAGAAATTGAAAAAGCCGCCGCTGGCCAGAAGCAGTCTTATCCCGAGGGCATTCCCGAGTGTGGAACTGATGCTCTCAGATTTGCATTGTGTGCTTACACCACTGGAGGACGAGACATCAACCTTGATATCTTAAGAGTGGAGGGCTACAGAAAGTTCTGCAACAAGATTTACCAGGCTACCAAATTCGTCTTGGGTAGATTGGGCTCCGATTACGTTCCTCCTGAGACGGCCGCCAAATCCGGCCACGAAAGTTTGGTGGAGAAGTGGATCTTGCACAAGTTATCTGAAGCCTCAAAGAATGTCAACGAACACTTGGACAAGAGGGAATTCTCAGAGGCAACGTCGGCTGTTTACAATTTCTGGTACGACTTATGTGATGTGTACATCGAAAACTCCAAGGCGTTGATCCAGGAGGGAACACCCCAGCAGAAGAAGTCGGCTCAGGACACTCTTTACACGTGTATCGACGCGGCGTTGAGAATGATCCACCCATTCATGCCATTTGTCACGGAGGAGATGTGGCAGAGATTGCCAAGAAGGGTTGGCGAGAGCCTTCCTTCCATCACCGTGGCGCCATTCCCAGTTTTCGAGAGCGGCTTCGAGGACGAAAAGTCGTTGGACGCCTACGAGTTGGTGTTGAGCATCACCAAAGGCGCACGGTCTTTGTTGTCCCAGTACAACATTTTGAAGCAGGGGCAGGTTTTTGTGGAGACGAGCGATGCGGAGGTGAGAGACATTTGCAGAAGTCAGAAGGACTCCATAGTCTCGCTTATCAAGGGAGTGGACAATATTGACGTGTTGGACGAGAACGCGGCAGTTCCAAGCGGATGCGCCTTGAACGGAATCAGTGCCTCCACCAACGTGCATGTGATGGTCAAGGGCAAGATCGACCTCGATGTGGAGATCAGTAAGGTCAACAAGAAGTTGAGCAATGTGCAGGAGTTGCAGAACAAGTTGAACGAGTCCATGAGCAAGTTCACCGACAAGACCAAGGCCGAAGCCAAGGAGGCTGCGTACAAGCGGGCGGAGAACTTCAAGGCCGAGATTGAGGGCTACGAAACCACCATCTCAATTTTGGAGAAATTGAAACTTTAATGATTTTATCTAAGGTCATCAATACCACATCAAGTACAGAGTACCACGCATGCTCGGCGATAAGGGCGCCATAAGTAGAACCAAGCACAGATGGCCAGGTTCATGGCCAGCCTAAAGCACGCACTCACCGACCCCCAGGGTAATACTCAGGTAGAGAAGCAGACCAAGACTCGAGTAGGCTGAAGCCGTGAGGCCGCGGGTCACGTGCGCTTGACGTCAGTCTAGCGGAGGTGCAGAGAAGCGGACTGCACACAGGCGGGATTCGCGTGGGCGTCACCCTTGCTCAGGTATAAATACCGGTCGATCCCCCTCTTTTCCCGCGACAAAATGGATTTCAACGGTTTATTGAAGAAAGGTGAAGCAGCCCTCGCCGGAAAGGACGGCAAGGTCGACTACAAGGAACTTGGCGAGGATGCTCAGTCTGCCTACAAGACCTACAACTCGACCGAGGGCACCTTCCAGGACAAGGCCACTGCCACTTACAAGGGTTATCAAAAGGAACACGAGAACGACGGCAAGGACGAAAAGAAGGAGGAGAAGAAGTAGTTTAGCCAATGAATGTTTTGATTGATTAAGACATGAGTAGATTTAACAATTGAGGCCAAGCAGCCAGGCTATCCAAGCAGCCAGGCAATCCAAGCAGCCAGGCTATCCAAGCAGCCAGGTAATCCAAGCAGCCAGGCTATCCAAGCAGCCAGGCAATCCAAGCAGCCAGGCAATTCACGCAACCCAGGCAATGCAGGCAATGCCCAGGCCCGGACTCAAGGCAACCGCGCAGACCACTGGGCGGTTGGACCGTTCGGCTAATGCTACGTGGCAGTAGACAGCCAATAGCGTTAGGCCACGGTGGAGGAATCGACGAGGCATAGACGGCGGATAGCGCGCCTGGCGTCGGAGTATATGCAGTAATATGCGTTGAAAGCGACCAGCGCACGGAGTCGAGCAATTCCAGCCGCGCGCACCGAAGACGCCGGGGACTCTGTGCAGGCCATTCCGAGAAGGATAAGCTTCGGTGCACTATGGTCTCGCGCACCAGTGCCAACACAGGATTGGGCCTCCGGCACGTGACTCGGCACCCGTCGCGTGAGTGTCGGGTGACTACGTGGTCTGAAGACATGTGGGTAATGGAGCATGATTAAATTACTGAGGTTAAGGACTTCGAAAAGTCCCAGTTCATGCGTCTTGCATCATCCCGTTTCTGATCCAAATTGTTATAATGACTGCCAAAGTTTGGTGGTTGCGCTATAAGTTCACCGCCGCAGGTTTCGCAAACTGCAAATCCGCCGGGGGGTCTGCCACGTGCCCCGGTCACTTGACGCCAGGTCATGCTCCCATTTTTGGACATTTCCCTGGTGGGTACGTAAATATCCGCATGTCTTTTTCTCCTGGCTTTAAGAACTGAGCTGCCAGCATTGGTTCAGGCATCTTTTGCAGCCTGCCGGATTCGGCGGGGCGCCACTCGGATGCGCTTCGCCTAGCCAGCGAGATCTTAAACGAGTGTTTTCCTAGCACTGAAGCACCTAAAAATCTAGGGACAACTTTGGTTGCACGACTATGACTTGAAGTTCTGGGTGATCGAGATGATCGTGATTTTCGGATCTGGACGAGCTTTTCGGATCTGACGAGCGTTTTCGGCCAAGGCTGAGTAGAGGACTGCATCACTACAACCAATATCAACTGAATCCATGAAAGTCACCTTCCCTATGAATTCCTCACATTCAGAGCTCAATTCAGCATAGTAAGACCAGCCCAAACCGTCAACACCCGGACGGAGCCCTACGCAAAGCTCAAAAGCTGAGAGACCGACCCAACGGCTCCAAATCTGACAAGCTCACGCAGGGATATTTTAGTATTGACACGTTGGGCTTAGCTGAGCTGAGTAAACCGGCCTGCCTGGTGGCTGCAAATGACGAGCAGTGAAACCAAGGCCAGTTGCTGCCACAATGGGTTCGCTAATGCACCAGGCTTCAAGCATCAGGAGACAAAGACCTCAAAAAAGTTCCCTTGTGCTTTCTTTTGGGTTCTTATTCATCATCAACGTCAATAACCCCAAGCCTGCGTGGCCCTTCCGGAGTTGCTCATTTCCTAAAAGGTTGCGTGTCGCTCGTAAACACACTGAATCCAGTCACAAGCATCCAGAACATTCCTAAAATGATTTTCAGGCACGATTCCCCGCGGATGAACCTCATCCGGCGAAACATCAAATGTTAGGGTTCCGACTGGTGGCCCTCTGGGAGTTCAAGTGTTTTAAGCAAAATAGGATGAGTTGATGGATGGGTAGCGCTACCCATGGATACACAATTAACCCGCGAATGGTTACAAGGAGAAACCGTCGCTATCCCACCTGGAGAGGCTTGTCCAATCCCGGCCGGCCTTCTCCGAGCCTCAGCCCCACAGTATTAGGATCAGCGCCGTGGTGTTCCCAAATGCCACTCCGTGGTTTGCTCACATGCAGGACTAGTGCCGTCTCAGGCGCCACTTTGGCCTACGGAGAAGCCAGATTGGGGCCCAGCTGTCTCGCAACCGCCCCTCTTCAACCAAAAACGGCGCCATCGTGCCCCCATTCAGCTGACAGTGCATTCGGGCCCCTCTCGCATGAGGCGTGCGACGTCTCAAGCGGCCCGGGCCAGTTTTTATCTATATGAGTTGGATCATCCCCTTCTTTTAGGAACCGTCAACTAATCCACCTCTCTTAAGTAATCCACCTCTCTTAAGTAATCCACCTCTCTTAAGTAATCCACCTCTCTTAAGTAATCCACCTCTTTAAGTACTTGTCGTTCGCAACTACAAAAGAAAATAACCGAAAGTGTTGAGAAATGGAGGACAAATGTAAACGTATGGGGTGAAAGTGATACCAAGGATGCCAGTACACAAAAATTGACTTCTGGTGTGAGCCAGGCCTCTTGAAAGCCCGAGTAAACGTCCCAACCCGGCCATCACCTCCCGCTTCAAAAGTCCACGTCAAATAGCGGCTACTAAAGACGACCCTGATTGTACCCGGGGCGGCCTTGCCGTGTGCGCTCCTGATACCATATGGTGGATTACATGGACCAAGCAAGGACTGGTCAAACAATAAAGTCCAAGTCCACCGACTGGCGTTTATACTATTTCAGAAGCCATAGCCCCTTTGCGCGATGTGAATGATAAGATCCATGGGTATAGATCATTTGAACAGGCAATAGATGCGAGAGGCAGAGATGAGAACGGAGAGTAGGCAGAGATGAGAACGGAGAGTAGGCAGATGGATGTTATATATGAAAAGGGTAGAAGCGAAACGGTAGTTGAAAGGCACCGAGGCATGATTCTAAATACCTTTCTATTCGGTTGTCGATTCCGAAAAGAAAGCCCGGTGGGAGTCAGGCTGGTCCAAAAGCTCCAATATGTGACCCACTCAAGGCCTTCCGCAACTACACCGAGGCAGCCAAGGGTGCAGCTCCAACTAACTGCTTGCAGGCCTCACCACAAAATTCCTCTTCAAATACTCTTCAATGTGCTCGAGTCAAATTCCGCAGCTCATATGGTGTGGGTCTGGAGCTTTCATTTCCGAGATGCATGCATGATTCGGCATGCTCTCCATGTGCCCACTGCTTTCCTCCGGGGTATTTGGAGAGTGTCCACACCGAGTCCAGGAGCCAGTGTCCTCCTGACAACGTGGGCAATTCCTGTCTTTACCTTTTTTTATGTGCAAACCTTGGTGAACCATTACCTCCCTGGATACTGCCAACGAACTTGGCAAATCCAGTCAGCCAGCAAGATAAATATAGGGCCCGAGCTTGAAAACCGGCTTTTTTGTTCAGAAAAGCGGCAAAATACTGTAAATACTGCTCCACTTATCTGCTACCACCACCAAGAGCTGCACTATATGCAGGTCCACCCTACCTCCAGTAAAGCTTCTACAATATCTGCACGCCTGCTTATAAGTTGTATGGAGAGGTGGTTAAGCTAATGGACAATACGGCGATATTCAAATTGGACATTTCTGGTGACCAAAACATTTTAATGGCAAGTTTAAATCCGGGTTCAGGCTCACGTCTATTCGCTCATTCTTCGGTGTCAAGTCTCTTCATTTAAATGAGCCAGGTTTCATATCACAACAGTACATTGGCCGATTTCCCTTTCTCGGACATTGATTTTATGGGACCAAAGCGACTCGCCATGTGGCAGCTTAACGGCTATATGTTGGCGTTATCCCTGGGTACTGCCAAAGAGCCTTTTTTCGTTCAGAAGTAGCGTGGGCGCTCTCGGTATACGCTAGCAATGTTTGCCCGAATAAGCAACTTTCTGGACCTGTATAATTAGTACACTTCGATTAAGCCCGGGGTTATCTTCAGAATCATCAAGGAATACCCTCAGGGTGACGAACAACAGGGTCAATTGTCCACTGTACGCTGTGGGTTTGGTGCGTTATCTAGTTCACTCTGTACCAGTATATTCCTTTAGTTTGGAAATATAGTCCTCAAGGTTCAATCCAATTGTCTTATCTCCAATGTCTAGGTTCATCCCCAAGAACTTTTTGGGGGTTCCCAATCTTTCATATCCAAACGTTCTGAGAGGTATTCCAGTACCTCCTTCACACTCGACTTATCAGGACCAAGCATCAATATATCATCAACGTATAGCGCAACTAAAGAAGTTTCTTTCCAATTTTCTTGTGGTACACACATCGGTCTGCCACACATTGGCTGAATCCAAAGTTCACAATCACTCCGTGAATCACTAGGAGCTTGTTTCAATCCATATAGCGTTTTCTTTGTCTGAGAACCAAGTGTTCTTTACCCTTCTCGGTGAAGCCTTCTGGTTGTCTCATAGATTTCTTCTTCTAGTTTACCATTCAAGAATGCAGTCGTGACGTCCATTTGGGTTACAGCTAGTTCCTGGTTCACTGCAATGGCCAATACCATTCTTAGACTCCCATACACAGGTCAGAACGTTTCTTGAATGTCAATACCTTTCTTCTGGAAGCTTCCCAAGACCTCAAGTCTCGCCTTGTGTAAGCCACTATTCTTTAGCCATTTGGCACCTGTCGGTCTCCTGCCTTTTGGTAGTGTTACTAATTCAAATGTTCCGTTCTTATCATGAACACCAATCTCCTCATCACATGCCTCTTGCAAGAGTATTCTGTCTTTCCGGCGCATAGATTCTTTAAAACTCTTGGGTATCTTCTCGTCATCCTCAAGTTGCACCTGTAGAGTGCGAATCCAAACAACTCTCGCCACATCGAACGATGATAAATCACTTTCAACGTCCATCTGTAAACACCTCACCAGTTCTATTGTGTTAATTTCGGTGTCACTCTCATCAGAAGTCAATACACCCACATCATCGAGATATACTCCCCCTGAACTGGCTAGTTGTTTTATGTGATCACGAGAAGATCACCCGCAGCCCTCCCTCTGAGCTGTGCAATCGTCCAGATATATGATTCCAATCTGACGGTGAGTTCTGGATTTGAGGGACTCCCAATTTTTCTTCGCCTTCTGGGCTGTTGCACGTTTAGGTCTCCTCTGCAAGGACACGTTCAGAGACTGATCAAGAACCCGAACAATTTCATTGGAACTCAACTCAGACAGTCCGTCGTCTTTGACGCCTTCAATTCGAGCAAATAGTTCTATGAGCATTGGCACCGGCTTGTCCCGAATCTCCAATGAAACTACCGGCTAACCCATCATCATTCAGAAGGCCCTGGTCTCGGACAGTCAGACCCATCAATCAAGCATGAACAGCACGGAACAGCACGCCAAACCCGAAGCTATCAAATCAGCCCAATTGTACCAAATTAGCCCGAAATCAGCCCAATATTTCTATTAGGAGATCTGCATCCGAGCTGTGAACATTGGGCCAGGGTAATCCAAGTGTGTTGACCAATCGATACCAATTGTCAATGAGACACAGTGCAAACCAGTGCTCTAGAATAATTCAAAGGCGTGGTCAGCTGCTTCCTATTGCGGATGAGCTGCACTGCTTCATTGTCAACTCCGCAACTTTATAGTGTTTTGGCCCTAAATCTACCTCATAAATCAGTGACAGATTTGGGGGCTCCGGCTAGACGACATGCCCATTTTGTACTTCTTAATTGGTTCGATGATGCCTTCCCAAGGGACAGCCATAAAGTGTGTAGGCAAAATGCACAGCAAGAGACTTTCTCCCTCTTAAATGATATCGATTATATTTGGGTTCTCATAAATGATGGGGTTCTATATTTATAAATAATATATGATTAGGGGGGGGGGGGGGGGGTACTTCCCAATTCCCAACAATCACAACACCACCACCCATGCACCACCACCCATGCACCACCACCCATGCACCACCACCCATGGGCCGCCGCACGTGACCTGCGCACCTCCTCGCTCGTGTCCTGTTACGACAAACTCCCCCTTTCGGTTCCACCCGGAGACTCTTCCCGACCATAGCCCTCGACCAAGCACCTGCGCCCCTTCCATGGACCTTGCTGCCTTCTTCTCTGCGCTAGATACGTCATTATCGCTTCATTACCTCACGAACACCACCGATCCCGCTGTCCATGAACTATGTGCTAGCGCCACGAGCCTATGCCAGAAGCGGATTGACCAGCGTGCAGCAGAAGCAATCTTGGGGGTGGATCCCGCTATATGGGCAGTGTCCTACTCGGCATTACTAGACGCTTATTGCATTGGGCCGCCGGCAAACCTCACGCCGAAGGCCTTGAGCGGGGCCTTGGATCTGCGCCGTGCGGCCTTCCAAAAACGGCTTGCCATGGAAATCGAACTGAAGCCTGCCCTGCTCCAGGAGTTGGCGGCAGAAACTCGTGCCCGAGATACACGGGCAAAAGGCGTGTCACGCGACCGTGACCGTGACCGTGACCGTGATCGTGATCGTGACCGCCGGCCCCAGCAGGGGTCACGTGACGGTGACCGTGATCGTGATCGTGACCGCCGGCCCCAGCAGGGGTCACGTGACCGCGTCGCCAAGGCCCGCGCCCAGCTCTCCAAAGTGTCCCGGCGTCTTGAGCTCAAGGAAGTAGCCGACTCCCCCCGGCTATCCCTCCTCGAGCGAATAAGGCTCAAAGAGCAGGCTCGTAAGGCCGACCCGCCCGAAGCCGCGTATGCCACACGCATCCGCGACAAGCTTCCTGCCATCTACGACATACTCTACGACTTGACTCGTTCCGACGAAGAAAAGACGTTCCTTTTCTCGAAAGTCGTGTCCATAATCAAGGACTCCACATTTCATTCTATTAGCGACAACGAGGCCAGCGATGCCCTCGCTTCGATTTCAAACTTCCTCCCCACCAAGTTCTTCGTCTTGCACTCGGGAGACATCAAGGCCCTCAAGATCAGGACCTTAGATCGAGATAAAGACTTGGATGTTTTAGCCAGGAATCGAGACAAAGACTTGGATGTTTGAGCCAGGGATCGAGACAAAGATTCGATACCTGAGCCAGGAATCGAGAAAAACGGCTGGGTTCTTTGTCCTAAACCCGGACAAACACTCCCAGAAACACTCCCAGAAACACTTGTTCGACCAATCAACGTGACAAAGACTTATGTGTCTTGCCTACCCTAGGTTCAGACGTAGCTTTTGTCGGCCCCTGCCTGATTTATCATCTCTGAGCAATGTCTGCGGCACCTGAGTTCATGAAAAAGTGTTTCAAAACAACTTCAATCAACCACGTAGCTCCCAAATCAAGCAAAATGCAGCTGGTCAATTTCGTCTTGAATACAGCGTCCATAGGCACAAACTGCATCGCTTCGTTCAACTCGGGCATGAACTCCGTAGACCCCACAAGCGCCAACCCAGCCACGCCCACGAGCCCATAAAACATTCCTTTGTTGTCTCTGATGCCCTCCTTAAATGGCAACCCAATATAGTTGACGGCAAAAGTCGACACCTGCTGCGCCAATTGAAGCAAGAACATGCCGGTGTTCAACAAAGACGGCGTGAACTTCTTTTCCAAGTCCACCTGTGCCTCTCTGGGCTCCAAGAGGTAGATTTCTCGCGCGATGTACACCAACGTCACAATGTGCACGGAAAACTGGCCCAAGATCGAGCCCATGATGTACTTGTTGAAGATGCCATCCTGCGGTCTCTCCTTGCTCAACTTATTGATTGGTTTTCCACGCGAGATGGAAAAAAAACATACCGCAAGCAAGATTCCCGATACGGTCGACTGACCATCACCAAATTTGATTCCCGCCAAGTACATCACCGACAAAGAGTAGGCAGAGATCAAGCAGTTCAACGCCAATATCTTGTACATCTGGATCGTGGACACCAATGCACAGCGGCCCTGGCGGATGATATTTGTGACTGCCGACACGTTGGACAACTTGGAAGTAAACGGAGCAGCCACGGAGGCATCACCCAACTTCAAAGTGGGCACTTCGTCCTCGGCCTCAGCGTCATTCAAAGAGCTCAAGAACCCATCTGCAATTGACGAGGCATTGACTTTCCCGGTGTCGTCCTTGACGAACTCAATGGGGAGCGTCTCCTTTTTCATGGCGATCTCCACGGTTTTCTTTAACTCAGGGGTGATTTCCACGCCTCGCTTCTCCATGCTGTTCAAGTAATGGGGGTTTAAAGGACCTGGTGGATAGCAGTGGGCAATGAGTGCAGGCACTGGAGGCGGAGGTCTCAGCCAGTTGGCTAAGAGCTGCGCTTGCTTCTGGTATACGGTCTTCATGGTCTCGATTTTTCTGTTCTCTGCAATCTTCTTCATGCCCTCCTCTGTGCCATTTAACAAAGCCACACCGATATGCGCTTGCTTCAAAGCTCCCACATCATTTGTACCGTCTCCACACATAAGTGTGTTGTAGCCCAATTCCTTGAGAGATGTTAGGATGAACTCCTTTTGCGCAGGCGATACTCGAGCATAGATCCAAGCATGTCTCAACAAATCTAACACTTGTGGATGTTCAGTCAAGTTGGCCAAAGCATAGCCGGTAACGCAGATATCGAATTTCTTGAACAAATCAAAGTCAAGGGAATCTTTTGTTTTGAAAGGAATCACCGTAGTCTCGCTGATAGTACGCCAAACCAAAGTGTGCTCCTCCTCCACATCATGGTGCTCTTCCGGAGCATCTAAAATAAGCACTTCCTTGGTTGTAATGGCAACCTCACCAGCGACGTGACACGCCGTCAATGGGTTGTCACCAGTAATCATCACACAGCGATGAGAGGACTCGTTCAACATTGTGATCGTTTCTATGGCGTCGTTCTTGAGCGGGCAATGGAACACAATAAAGCCTGCAAAGTTCAATTTGCTCTCGACATCCTTTCGATCCACCTTGGTAACGTTCAATCCAGAACTCATTTGCTTGTAAGCCAAGGCCAACACACGTGACCCTGCCCGAGTGTACGACTTGAAACACTCTTCATAGTTGTCTGGAGCGTCTACCAACATGGATCTAATGGTTTCAGGAGCTCCCTTGACTGCAACAAAGTGCTTGTTTGGCAATGACAGAATGGATGTAATAGCTGATGATCTCTTCAAGCTTGAAGAGAATTGGAACCGACGTAAAACCTTGATTTTCTCCGACTTTCCACCTGTGTTTCTCTCCACAACATCCTTGAAGCCAACATTCCATTTGGCCGCCTTCAAAGTAGCCTGTTCCATTGGATCACCAACCACATCACCATCTTCCAACTTCACTAAAGCGTGTGCAGATCCTAACACAAACGACGTGGTCTCGGGAGCCTCGTCACACGTAATCAAGCCTTCTTGTAAACCAGCCAATCCCTCAAACACCAAATCTTCAGCAGTTAACGTACCCGTTTTGTCGAAACAACATACATCGATTCTTCCAGCCAATGGGATGCGGAACGGCTCGGTACAGTAGATAAAGTGCTTCTGCAATGCTGCCAACGATGCGTTGACGGCCAAGGTCAACTCCATTGGCAACTCGGGTGGCACAACCGATGTGATCACAAGAATACAGTCTAAAATTAACTTAGACTGGACGCGGCCCATTCTGGAGCCCTCCACCCACACATACCACGACGCAACAATAGCAAAAACCAACAAAAACAAGATAAAGAAGAAGGCCTCTTTGTTTCCAACCGAGACTCTTTCGCTGGAGAAAATCATCATCCTAACCAAAGAACCCTGAGCGGTCTCAAAGCCTGTCTTACACACGTAAGCTAAAGCACCATTGTCAGGAGCGCTGGGAAGGTCAGAGTTTGTGGGTGCTGTCACCTGTAAGGCCATGGTGCCTCCGTACAACAAAGAGTTTTTGTCCAACCCTTCAGGCAGCAAGAACTCGTCGCCAGGTCTTAACTGAATGGACTCTTTCAACAACGGCGTTGACTCTCCAGATAACATGGCCTCATTCATAATGGCGGTACCGCTCAAGAGCAACAAGTCACAAGGAATGGCGCTCTCGTCGTGTGTTCTGGTTACAGACACAATGTCACCCGGCAACAACTGGTCGGTTTGCATTTGCAGCCATTTTCCATCTCTGAGCACGTAGATATCGAAGGGCTTGATGCCCATGCTCTGAAACTCGGTCATGGTGGTCTTGCGCTGGAACACCGTAGTCATCTCGAAGGAGACCAACATGAAAACAGAAAAAAGGGAGTAGTACCACTGTTCGTCCAAGAACCACAAAGCCACACAGAAGAGCTGGAACACAAAGAACGGAGCCACGGCGTGCTCCTTAAACAAGTCGAGAAAAGAGGGGATGGGGATGTCGAAGCGGTTCAAGCCATAGTTTCTAACCATCTGTTCCAAATTTCCCGATAATCCACGATGCTTCTGGAAGAAGGACAATTTGGGCAACTCGTCGATCTTGAACTCCGGAGGGGAGAACTTTCCGGTTGAGTCCAGAAGCAAATGGCGCCTCTTCTGGTATGAAAACGACACCTGTCTTTCATTGCCGGTAAACAACTCGCGCTGGATCTCACAAATCTCACCAACGCCCGAATTGGGCGCCGGCGTGATCTTCACATGGGAGGCTTCCTCGATCGACGACACAGGAACATATTCCATTTGGGCCTTGAGGTCTATGTTCCACTGTGGAATCAAGAGCACCAACAAATGGAGCGAGACGAGCGCCAAGATGTATACCGAGGTCCATTCTGAGCCGCCGATGTAGGCATCATAGTGGTTAAAATACACCTGGAGAAACGCCGGGTAGATGATTCCAAACGGCCACGCGTACAAGCGAGCAGGTAAGGGCTTCGGGGCCAAGAGCTGCGCCGCCTTTATAGCGGGGTTGTGAACAATCTCCGACATTGGGTGCGCTAGGAGGAAGAAGATGATCTGTCCAAGAGGCGACTTTTTCGCGGGCGCCATCCGCGCCGCATGGCCAGCATAGGGTGTAGTGGTCACGTGCGGATCACGTGCTGAAGCGCGGCACGTGTGGCGGCGGTTGGCTACGTGGTCCGCACCGTTGTGCAGGAAATATCCCCTACAGCAGCCAAGCGGAGCAAATCCAAAAGCAACATCTAGGGTTCCTCCTGAGTCTTATGTATTGGGTTCCATAATTCTGGGTTTTTTTGTTCCAGATCTCAGTTTCTTTGTCCTCGTTCGGCGCTTTCGAAATGGGAACTTCCCTCCATGCTTGAACACGTGGAACAAGCATCAATTCTCGAAGCTGAACTCCCAAAGGATTGGCGGAATTCAAGAGAGTTTCTATGGGGTTATTTTGAGGATTCAGAAAAGGCCATGTTGCAGCTTGAGCCCCTGAATGTACTGCCTGAATAAGCTAGATACATTTTTTACCATCTAAACAATGTGGAGGGGAAATTTGTGCAACTTATGATGAGAGACCAAGAAGGCACATATTGTTGAACAAAGCAACTGTGCTCCGTGAATTTTGCTGAAACTATCCCTATTAAGGAGAATGGCCATCCTATGTGTACCTTGCTGCCCACTAGTATGCGAGCATAGCTTTTAACGACAGAACGTCCAGGTTTATGTGAGTGGGAAGTCATATAGTTTCTGCGATGTTCCGCTGAAGGATATGACAATGAACCAATTGATTCTTGGGGCTCTTGAAAAGATCTTGGAGATGCATCACTTCTCATCCGGTGTCCAGAATACGCTTACCAAACCTTCTCATCAAGGTTGCCCTAGTTGTTTCCGCAAGGAGGTGGCGTGTGCAGTTATGAAAATGCGAAGGCCTACAAAACTACCACCTCCGAGGTGTCTGGCGAATGAGCTGCTTCATATGCAACTAAAACGACACTCTTTGAAGGTTGCTCAGATCCACAGAAGCAGAGGTCTGACCGTGCTCCAAATCAACGGAACAATATCTACCGTGGAAGACAGTACACGTGGTGAACTTTCCTCATACGTTCATCTAACAACGGCAAATGTTCCAACCGGCCAACAATAGGCTCTGGAATTTAAATCAGATGGTGCGCTGCTAGTACAAGTCGGCGAAAAGGCAGAGTCTGATTAACTAAGGTTCAACATTTGGTGACCGTGGCAGAAAATTCCTGCGCTATAAGAGTTTCCTACCGATCTTATACGACAACGATCAGAAACGTAGGACAGAGAGGATCTGGTACTGATGGAAAAATCAATGGGTCTCACCTCCGTGGATACTTTGATACAACTCTGAAAGAAGTCAGCAGCCTTTATAAGTGAGCCCTTACTAATGATAGCTCCTTTAGCTGTTGCGACATTGCCAGGACATGAGCCGAGGTATCGAGAGAGATCCATTCAAGCACTCCGACTGCACATATGAAGCAGTGCTCAGTCTTGGATCTTCATAATTATTGCACCAACCTACACAAACAATACAGTGCAGAACTATAACTGATGACCTGGGTTCTTAGACACACCAGTGCATCCCTTTTCCGGCTTGCGGTGGTGGTATTTTCCCATCCCAGACAATGGCTTGAGGCGCCTGCGGACAGGTGTCCTGGCCTGTACGCCGAGACCCACCTTGAACTACGACAGCCTTCCGCTAATCTACTGGGGAAAGATACATTTTCAAAGGGCTTAATCATATGGGCCTTTGGGTCTGTCCAGCCTTTTGCTCAGTCTAGATTTTTGGCTTGAGTGTTCTTATCTGCGCAAGATTTCTCTGCGAGGATGATATGTGACTTTCGCGTGCATACTAAACTGCGTCAGTTTGGTAGAAAGCGACGATTCTTTTCGAGCACAAAACTCCACACCAAAAACAAACACAATCTGCGATTGAGAATTGGTATTTTGAGCCCTGTAAATTACTTGAAACATAGGGACATAGTGCAAAACCCATTTTTTATTCTTGCATTTTCGCCTCCCAACTGTTGAGCTTCAATGCTGGAGTTCTTAGAAAGTTCCACATTGAACAGCTTGCACCTCCCGAATTCCCTCTCGAAGTAGACTTCAACCTCACGAGAGCGACTTCAGGATTTGAACCCTCTGAATTTAGAACCCAGGAGCAGAATTAGTCATTGTGTTAGTATCAGTTGATCTTGATAACACTGTTCTGAACTTGCTCTGCCAAAGAATTTCCTTGTCTGCCAACTTTTTTTTTGATCTGCCATAACATTCTCTTGAATCGCCATTATTTCCACTCGTGCTTATCACTCTTTCCATTTGTCATCATTTTCACTTGAACTTGCCGTCATCAACTGGAACTAAACCATCTGAAAGTTAACCTTTGCAAATTAATCATCATCCCAAATTTAACGATTTAGAACCTTCCACTAATCATAGACTTGGTGATCATTGCAGGTATTCATTACCCATTTTCAGCATTCAAGCCTCCGCCCCACACTCGCATCTCTTGCTGCTCTAGTCGAGGTTGAGTCAGAACAAATAGCGGTTTGAATTGAGCCAGCTTTGAGATCTTTTCATCTGGAACCGATAGACGTCTGGCCAACTCAGACTCGGCAGCTCCAAGTGGAACTCCCATTTTCGGTTTCCCTCCAATTGACAGAGGAATTTTGTTCTGCTATCTGAGCTCGATTAGCCCGCAAAAAAGTCCAGGCTTCAGATAAAACCCTGATCCACCAAGCCTTGAATCTCGGCCGCTTCCAAGCAACTTTACTGGAAGAGTTCAATCATCTCATTGCACCCTTCAAGTTCGTTTTCGAATAAAACAGTTGCTTTATCAACCTTCTATGGTAAGCCCCTCCAGCTCGCTTCCATTGTTCTGAGCTATGATGGTCCGCCGGGTTTCTAAATGCGAGATTGACCACGAGTCTTCGCAATCCATTTCACTGTACCCAAACTCCACGCTCGATCTTGGCAGCGAAGACTTTGCTGGCTTCATTGAAGTGTACAGCGGTAGCGAGTGTTCCGACTTCGGAGCACGTGCCCCTACCATCGGACCCAATGCAAGTCATGGCCTTTTCACCCAATTCAAGGCATTTTGGAGGAGCCTCTTTGGGCATTTCAATTCTTTAGCACGGCCCAACGCGTCTTTGCTGGAACAGCGACCACGTGGTTATACCGTTTGCATAGAGAAGAAGAGCTTCTTCAAAAATTGCATGGATAAGATGACCAAAAGAAGAAACCGCTGTAAGAGAGTCAACTTGTTTGGGCCGCTTGAGCCACTTTTGGAGAAAATTGATGACGACGCTGGATGTTTGGCCTCGGTTGAGCGCGAGCTGCTTGCGGACAAGACCCGGGAGCCGACCTTGCCCAAGTTCAGATTGCGTGAAGCTAGCTTAACCTCCAACCTAAACGACTTGAACTTGTACGGAGGGCGGGAAAACGTGGAGGAGCTGACAGATACTCTCATTGACACCCCCGGTAATTATGTGCAGTTTCACCCTAAGTTCAACCCAAGAGTATTGGAACGCCAGCAAAAGTCAGCTTTCCAGTAAACTGCTGATGTCCAGTGCAGGTTCGAATCAAGGCACTGCTTCTAATCAATGGCTAATCGAAACAAGGTGTAGACGTAGGCCGTAAAAACACAACCAGGCCAAGATCTGGAAAGCGGAAAACCTGAGAACATTAATTTACCCGCCCTCTCAAACACTCTGTACCTGAGTTTATGAATTGCAAGTGATTACTTGGCATGTAAAGCTGGTCTGGGCCATCACGTTGGCGATAATGGCTCGCGCGTCCACGGATGGCTCCTTTTAAGACCCCAGTACCAATCCAAAAGTTCATTTCTATCCACATAATTTGGGACAGTGGTATCATTATTTCCCTAAGTGTGTGGTGTAAGCCCTTGTTCATCTCCTCTTTCATAACGATTGCGAAGTGTTTCTTCTATACCATCGGTGAATGGAATTTCATTTTCGATGCTGCTCGAACCTGGGGGGGATTGCTCACTTAAATACTCCCAGGCGAAGCTCCTGCGTCGGCCACCAAGAGCTCGTATGGGATCGTGGATACGATATGCCGCATTCCTGCATGTACCGCCGTTTCAGCTGCACCAAGTAGCCTGAAATGGGTGAATACCGCTCACCATGTTTCAGCCATGCATCCCGATACACTGTTCACAGTCTCGAGACTGCATCCAGGCCAATCAAAAGAGCAGGCTAGCGGTTCCCTTCAATACCGGGTTCCCTTACTGTTGAGTGTCAAGGACCGAGCGCGTGTTTAAAGCATGTCGCCTAAATGGGAGCAGCCGCAGCACCATTGGCTGCATAATCGGCAGGGATAAAAAGAGGCGGCATTTAAGCTGGCATTGTTTTGGTGCCCCGCCAATGTATAGAGCGTCATCTAACTTCTCGTTTCAACTAGGATTGGCCTGCATGGGGTCAAGGTACTTGCGGGTGTGTGTATGAAGAGACCCTTGAGGAAACCAAGGAATCACAACTCCTAGTATAAATCGATACAGATGGGAATTACGAAGATTTCTGAGATTACAGAATGTTACGGGGCATCCGGAACTGGAATAAGTGATTCCCCTCTGGTTTGAGGGGATCAAGATAAAAGGTCTTTTCGGAGAGATCCCAGGTATGTATACAGAGAGGAATGAAGAAGGAGGAATTACTTATCATCCATACTTGATGAACTCTTTAATTAGTTAATTGAGCACGGAAACACTAGGGCTCCAGCATATGCAGGAGTATAAATAAATTCCTTACTTTCCCTATCCGGAACGCAGCTTGGATGATCGGTCTGCCATAGAGTTTCCCAGGGCTTGACTTTGACTCAAGTCAAGAAGTGACTTCACGGTATCCTTCAAGTATGTGCGGACCTCTCCACTGGGCTCAGAGGATTCAAGGTTCACTTGAATCGAGAAGAACTTCTTGTGGGTCTGGAATCGGTGGACTTTGGAGGCATGTCGCACCTCTGAATTTATCTGGTGCTTTTATAAGCTTGGGACCCTTCTCCTTTTATAGTATTGGAGTGGGTCTTTAACAACTCAGGAAGCCAAGGATAAGGCCTCTTTGTAAACATACGTATTCGTCTTATTTAATTACAAAGTGTGCGCTCAGTCCGTGGCCTTCAACATATGGTAACGCTCAACAGATACTTCGGGCTGAAAAACGGGGTGAACCTCTGGCAAATCTCATAATTGCGTCGCTAGTGGGATTGCGGTGGGTAAGAAGGGATGGCAGCCCAAGTGATCTCTGGTCGGCATTATTTTCAGCTAGTACTTCAGTGTATTAGATTCACAGGGAAATGTAACTTTGTATCATACAAGGCCTTGCGTTGGCTCCATCTGCAAAGAATGGGCCTTATTCTGAGTTCGATATTTTTAGCGATATCTTCGAGGTGTGATGATTCCCAGTTCGACCTTGAAGTGACGAGGTTATGGAAGAGACGAGGCCATGGAAGAGACGAGGCCATGGAAGAGGCTCGCGGTTTCCTCTGCATGGAGCGTCATTGACGTATTCTAGTCGATAACCACGTTGGTTACGTTGGTAACTCTCTTCTTAAGTTTCACCGCACATCCCTCGTACGGATTTGTCGTCTCTGCTCATTCAATGCGTTCAGTAGCAAGTGGGCTATTCTTGGCTCGCCTTGAACCTTTCTAAGATCCGTTTGGACTCTCCTCTCTTGATTTTCCTGGAACCCTTCTTACCGCTCATCCCTTCCTGGTACTCCGTTACTGTAGGGTGACACTCTAAACTCCACCTTGTCCCGTATGATACTGTATACGTCATAACCGAGACGAATTTGGAACCTTGAGACCATATGAGCGGGCGTACGGGTTGCCGCAAGAAAAAGTGTTTTCAAATTCCAGCGTAAAGAGAGGAGCCAAGAAGCGAGTCCAAATTCAGCAGTAACCAACACGAGAGTAAGAAGACCGGATTGAAGTACCAAGTGGCTCTTGGGGTTGTCCCCTCAATCGTTACACCTGCACTTCATGAAAAAGGCTGGGAGTTCCATATAGGGCCGTAGAACAGACTTCTGATACTTGAATAAAGCAGAGGACGTGGATTTCTCATGTTTTCAGATAACCCTTTTCATAAAAAACAAGGTACACCTAATCTTTACAATATAAACGGAATGCCACGTCCTCATGTCATCATATTGTATATTGTGCCTAAATATAATTAGACAAGGAACTTCCGGGATACATTAAGGGGAATCCTCTTTTGAAAAAACTGGGTGTCGGTGATGCTCCACTAACATGGAACAGGTAAAATCTGCGTTTTTCCAGACGAGATACCTCGGTATCTTGATTAGGAAACCTTTTCCAACACTTTTTGGTAGGAAAATCCATATGCACACCAGAATTGAGTATCTAGTGACTATGGATGAGACTAACCTGACTTAGCTTCAGCAAAAGTCTCGAATGCAAGAATTGGTTAACAGGATTGTGTGGCGACAAGAGTCCCTGAAGACACTTGAGACCTAAATCCCTCATTTCGCATGCACATGCGAGTTGGCCGATATTCGTGCATGAAGCTGCAAGAGTCGCAGCTGACGCTCAGCTCAAACATGTAAATGTGTGAGCTCCCGATGAGCCGGTGTTTCAGGAAATCCCTCAAGGGTTACCCGAACTCCGATTAGAAAGTATATAAGACCGATAGGTTGGCAGACTAGATTAGATCCCCAGGGATTCCTCTAAGTCATATTACTGTATTCGAATATACACCTGATATATAAAACTTAACTGTTATTCACCCCCGACACCTATCGAGTCTTAACACTTTGTTAGAAAAAGACAGGAGCACTGGGGCTGTCTTATCTAAAGGTGGACGTGTCCTACGTCCTACTGTTTATCATGGTATGTATTGAACCTAGAATAGACAAGGAACTCCCTGGCTTCTGACAGAGGGAGGAAAACCTCTCTTATATACCCTTGGTATATGCAATCCTGCACAACCCTGAAACGTATGCACGTAACATGTAGGTATTACCCGATCGGGATACTGCATATAGAATGCATATAGTATCGTGACTTGAACTCGTTTCCTAACACACTTTTAATCGCCTCCCGGTGGCCAAGCTGGTAAGGCACAAGACTGTAATGGGAAGAAATCTTGCGATCGGACGTTCGACTCGTCCCCGGGAGAACTTTTTGCAACTGCCCGCGAAAATTCAGCTACGCATTGCACTGGTGATTTTCTGCCAGAACACATGTGTGTACACTCTAAGCGCAGTCTCAAGATGCTTTCCTGGTGCAGAATTTTAAAAACATCCCGAAACCTAAAAAACCGGTTCTGGGTTGGTTGGTATGTAGGCGTCGCTTTCGTTTCATGCCTGGAGTGGGCGGACTATAAGTCTGTCAATCAGTGAGTGAAGGACTTTAGTACGAATGTTGGGTCTTGGGCTACACACCTGTGCTGTCGTTTGGAACATTTCGGTCCCCAAGTTCTCAGTTCAAAAAGCGGTAAAGCGGTTTCTGGGCTCTAAAATGATGGGTCAAGAGTCCATATAGGCTTATGTACAGGATGTTGAGAGTGGTGATACACATTCCCACAGTCGGGTGTAGGTATCAAGTTTTCCGCCAACAACTTCTAAAATTGGAGCCTGTGTAGCCGTTCGTAGTTTCTTGTATTCCAAATTCATTTTGGTTTCTTGCTGGTCTGATTGATTGTCTGAATTGGGGCACTCCCCTCTGAAAAGGAGCCTCCACGTACCACAGTCCTATAGCTGCGCCGTCATCATTACACCTGCTCAATCTGGAGGTAGAAGAGGAACCACGAGGAGCCACCTTTTAATCCCCTCTCACTAAGGTCTTGTGTATATAGTGCGCACACAGACGTAGGCCTTCAATATCTTCAACCCTCGTTTCGTCGGCGTGTCGTCAGGTGAGCTTGTAGCGCCCGCAGTGGCGGCAGAGGGTCATTTTCGGAAAACACTTCAGTTCCCCTCTTGCAGTGAACGCCTTGACCGCAAAGCCATCATGCTTTTACTTCGACCTTTCCAAGGGAGAGAGACTTAGGGGCGACTTCAAGCGGTTTCATCGCCTGTGTGAGAAAATAATAGGAAAGCCCAGTGCCATTCTCAGTACAGGTTTAGTTTCAGGGACAGGCTGTCCACGGACTAATAATTTTGTAAGCTCACTGGAAGTGACGGTTTATCTTGCCGAGTATTTAAAGTTTCTATTGGAAAAGATGCAATTGTCAAGGATAGCGAAAGGAGAGAAAAGTTTCGTTGTCAGATGGTAATTTGGTGTGAACGAACACAACAAATGTCGCTTTATGCCTTACCGGTAGATTCGCACGTTATAGTGCAGGCTTTCAAGCGCCTGGGTTACATCTGTGGGCTTTTTTTGGTTTGGGACAGATAGTATTCCGCTTCCTTCATTTACGCGTGATACGACGTGACTTAAATGGGTCCCGAACGCCCCACGTGACATGGGCGTGACTTTCAGTGACGGCGAGAATGGGTAGGCTTGAAAGAAGCCACATAGAAGCTCCCTGTCGCGGATGACCAAGCTCGGCGATCTTGTGTGATACAACGATCCATCTCTCTGTATATTTAGTGTACTGAAACACATTAGCACGTGTTTTTACCCGTTTTAGGGCGAAAACCTGGTCCCTGTCCGCTTAGGCCTCATTGATTCGATCGGTGCATGTCAGCAGCACTTGGTCGTGCAACTCACGTGAGGGTTTTTGGCGCCAGCCAGATAGGTACAAAAAAGATTCTGGTCGGAAAACCTAAGCTCATAAACTACACATACGTAGGGGAAAAGCTCATAAACTACACATACGTAGGGGAACGCACTACAGAAGGTCTTGACGTTTCGGGGCCGTCTCTGAAAAGCTGCTAGCTGTAAATTCTCGTGGAAAAAAAGTACATGTACCTGTTGAGCCACGGCGTACGGACAGTGCGCGCAGATGGCCACGCCATCTACGAGCTGGTAAGCGCGCACGACCATCTCGGACCGAGCGAGGTGCGTTGACGTACTCGTGGCACATGATGCAGCTGAAACAGGTGCAGGAGGGAAACTGGTGAACGGCTTCACTTCAGTGTTGAAGTAACAAGGATTTGATGCAAGAAGTGGTGGTAATGGATAATACTTGGTGCATCACCAATGAACGACCTCGGAGTTAATGCAAAGTTTTCTCTCCGGAGTTACTCGTTGGAAAAGGGCGAGAAGCCAGGAATTGGAATATATAAGGAGGTGATTCCTGCGAGTATTGAAAGGGCATCAGAAATTCAAGGAAATAGAATACGAGGATCACCTAGTATTACCATATGAATATAATAAGACAAAGTTATGATCACAGAAGTTCCTCAGTTAAAGAAGTTGTTGGAAGACAACGAGATAACTATTCCAGATTATGGGAGTGTATACTACAATTCTCAACAGTACCCGCACTTATTGATGTTCAACGCAAAGAGTTTTGAGACAATGGTGGTGGAGTCATCCCGCCTATGGGCGTGAGGAGCGACAGAACCTGGCATAGTTTAGGCGTCGTGGAGTAGAGTAGATACTATATACTGTCTATATACTGAAGTAGGATAGTATACTGTAGTAGGATAGTATACTGTAGTAGGATAGTATACTGTAGTAGGATAGTATACTGTAGTAGGATAGTATACTGTAGTATGTTATATCCACCATGGGTAGCGCGCTACCCATGGATACCAAATTTACCTGCGACATACGCTACCAGGGGAAATCATCGTTACCCCCACTTGGAGAGAGACGGGCGCTATCCCGACCGACTATCTTCGAGACTCAGATGACACCAGCTGCATCTTATCCGATGCAGCGCCGTGGTTTTACCCAAATGCAACGTCGTGGTTTTCTTAGATGCAGGACAAATACCCACCTCAAGGCGCCATTGGCCTAAATAAGCCATCCCAGGACTTATCGGGATGCCTAAGGCGGCCCGAACTTGTGTAACACCCCACTCCGACCAATTATGGCGCCATTGTGCCGCCACGGCGGCTGGAAATGGCGCAACCAGGCCGGCATCTCGCCATGAGGCGCCCGACGCCTCATGCGGGCCGGGCCAGTTTTTATCTATATAAGTTTGGATGATCCCCATTGTTTTAGGGATAATCAACGAATACACCTTCTCTTAAGTACTTGACGGTGAAAACAACTACAAAAGAATATAACATAGTAGGATAGTATACTGTAGTAGGATAGTATACTGTAGTAGTATACTGTAGTAGTATAGTTGGTATAGTAGTATAGTTGGTATAGTAGTATAGTTGGTATAGTAGTATAGTTGGTATAGTAGTATAGTTGGTATAGTAGTATAGTTGGTATACACAGTGTAGTTGTGAAGACCAAAGACTGATGGCGCTCATCGAGCCACCGCGCGTGTGACTTTGTCTTCCTAAAGCGGCAAGCTGGACGACTAGAACACCGAAGTGTTTTATGGGCGAATGTCGATCCCCAAATATATGGCAAGCTGCCTGCCGTGATAAGGCAAGCTGCCTGCCGTGATAAGGCAAGCCTGCTGCCCTTTGAAGTGATTATACAAACCCAGGTTGGAGTGTCATGAGATGCCTCCTAGAATCAGACCACTAGGGATAAAGTATCTGCTGATGGAAAAGAAATCCACAAGTATCTCCATGATTCCATGGCTGTGTTATTCCAGCTCGGATCCCCACTGAACAGTAGTCCGTGGTGAACTTACGGTCCTCCAAATCTCCATGTATGACGCTGAACAGGGATAATCCTCTCTACGTATAGTGTTGCCATAGTCTAGTAGTGTAGTCATGGTGGAAAAACTCTATTTATAACCATCAGGGGCCCCCCGCATTAGACGATTATTCTAAGGATTCAATGGCTTGCTCATTCCTTTCGATTCTTTCCAAAGACAAATCCATGGCTTTGAAATATGTCATTAATGTTATTAATGATTTTATTCTTTCCTTCATACAGAGTGTTCCCGGAACAAGTGTTAGCCGAAGCGGTTTTTTCAACTCGTGGCGGTTTCTTATGTGGCCGAATACAAGTAGAGTCCACTTTGGTCTGAATGGAGTCCACTTTGGTCTAATTCCACTTTGGTCTGACTTGCGTCCACTTTGGTCTAAATTCCACTACTAGCTGCAAAAAAGCCTTTCTTCGCTTGTTTCATGAATAGTTTCCTTATTGAACACCACGGATGTCGAAAGACAAACGTTTCTCTGCTCTTGAAACCGGACTTGTGAGTTGTAATTGGCACGACTTTATTGTAGATTCAGACTTTTGCCTCTATTCAGCCCCAGTGTATGACAGCTCTCGAAATGATGGACTTTTGAAAGAAAAGTCTTCATAAAAGACCGCCAAAAGATGCTTTTGTAGAGCGAAGGCCTTATGAGTTTGGGCATCCCTTATAGGAGTGGGAGGTGCCCGAAATAACAGTGGGAGTTCCAAGGGTTACGTCTAAGTGCTTTCATTGCCTTCATCAGCATATACGCTACATTCTACACCTACTCCCTTTTCTGTACATTAAAACCAAACACTTTTTTTGGATCGAGTCGACTTCCATGTCAGTCACACGCTCCTGTCATACTTATGGCTCCATACGCCCTGATACTTTAGATTCAAAGTGATGGTTTTTTGGAGAGGCACTTCCGCTCTGGTTTGGTCCTCGGTATTCCTGAGCTGCAATGTTTCACAATCCCGTTATGGTCGCCGAACCTCCGAATGTCATCCATAATCCCACCTCCAAGAGTTCATTTCAGCATTCTCAATCCAGCTCGCAATGGAGTTCATTACCGCAACGCAACTCAGGAATACCATCAAATCTCGCCAAAGAAGGTCATGCCAATTCCACTCCCGCTTTAGTTTGGTCCTAGTTATTCCCGAGTTGCAATGTTTCACAATCCCGTTATGGTCGCCGATTCTCCGAATGTCATCCATAATCCCACCTCCAAGGGTTCATTTCAGCATTCTCAATTCAGCTCGCAATGGAGTTCATTACCGCAACGCAACTCAGGAATACCATCAAATCTCGCCAAAGAAGGTCATGCAATTTCCAAAATTCCACACTTTTCCTCTGCAATACCAGTTAGTAAGTAGCCACAGTATTTCATTCGCCTGTGACAAGCCATTGAAGCGGCTCTTTTTTTCATTTTCTCTTTTTTTTTTATCTTTCTTTTTCGTTTCTTCTTTTTCATCATTTCACTTCAATCTTCATTCATTCCGTTTCACTCCATGTGATTCGTAAACATGGGTTGCGAATCGCAGTGTTACCTTCTCAAAAGTCAGTTGCA
>NLAK01000183.1:0-12620 GCA_002370295.1 Metschnikowia bowlesiae | reverse complement strand
CAAGGCAAGGCCTTTGGGCAGCAACAACGTACAAAGTTTTTGAGTGAATGTAGGCTTTGACCTGACCATATCCAAAGAAGCTTCCTTGGCATTCAGCTGAGCTACATCGTTAGCAGTGCCGGTAGTCAAATTTCCCAGAGGGGGCTTGACCGAGTTGGGCAGTGAATTCATAAATGAAGCTCCGGTGGACTTGGAGTTACTAGTTGGATTTTTAGAAAATTCAGTAGTAGCATGTCTCGGGCTTCCTCTAGGGTGTTGTTTCCGTTTCAGCTTGGCGGCGTCCGAGAGAAAACCGTCCAACTGAGTTTGCTTGGAGGGTCTTCTGCCGGCACTTGAAGCGGCGAAAGCTGACGGAGGCATGCTCATGGTGAACGAATCAGTCAATTTCAGAAACGAAAAGGATGGTAATTCACAGATGAGGATAAGGATTTCTTGTCTGGTCTTCGAAATATCAAACGGCAAAAGGGTTTGCTTTGATGGTGAAGGCGGAAAAGAGTAAAGAGGAAGGAATTTTTAGTTTGTGACTAGCTGTACAGATAAGTGTCTCGGTACAGACTGGGGTGCAGGCTTCTCTACCTCCAGCGCAGGGTTACGTGCAGGCGGCACGATATACACCGATACATCACCAGATATGAAATCGAGGAAAGCCAAATAAGCTGAATGATTTGTATTCTGGACATACCGCATTCTCTTATGGGGTTCTAGTAATATTCGGTAAGGCTCAGCTGTTCAGATGATTATGGGTACTAAATTAGACTAGAAACATCTCTCGGGATTTTAGGTAACGCTGGGCATAGATCCTGTATATTGAGCCACCATGTACATATTGTTCCAGCAAAGTTTGTTGTAGCTTGTCTACTATCATTCGGACGCTTTCACAAGTTGGGAAGTTATCACCCTGAGGCATTCTAGGATTATGCTTGTGCCGAATGCTCACACAACGAGAAAAGTGCCTGCACAATTCTTTTCCAACTGCACATAGTGCGTGCGTTTAAGTCAGCCGCAAAGTCTCAATTCTGTCTATGATATCTTCAGCACTAAATCCAAGTACTTTTTCACAGTTCCCGGTGGTGCTATTTGCTACCAGAATTTATCCGTCTTTTGAATCCATTCTTTGTATACGTTTTGTGTTTGTTTTAGATATTCGTTCTATTATAAAATGCGACCTCGGGCCGAACCGCGCCTTTTCTGTGAACCTCATCTTTCACGATTCTGTCTTTTAGTTGTAAGTGAGACGCCACCAGCCGTTTTAAGCGTATTTACCAAGACACTCTACTTTTGAAAAAGCAAAATACTATGAACAGACATGCTATTGCCGTGAAAAATTAAAAATCGCAACCCATGTGCTGTGAGGAATTACGAACTTGAGGATTTGTGAGCTCTGATGCATCAGCTGAGTCACTTCAGATTGAATATTTGGCAAAAAACCTCTGTAATAATTAAAAAGTAGTGTAGTTGTTAAGACTGGCCTGGTTATAATTAGTTTTGGGCGTCAACTAGCGTATCAATTCAGAACTTTAGTCGCAAGAAAGCTACTGGAATTACGGTAAAGGCACTGTAAAATGTACAATCCCCGAAATTCCAAAGCGCCTTTTCCGAATTTTATGGAAGTAGTTGAGGTTAAACCAGAAATGCAGGGAGCAAGTGGGATGGGAGGTACAGCCAGTGGCCCAGTTTCAGAAGAATATCGCGTTTATAAGCTGTGACCTTGGTGCTTAGGGTCTGCATCAAGTTCTAGCCGCGTCTTTCGAGAAGACGCCTGTATCCTGTTTTGTGAACCTTGCAGTGTTCTGTACCTCCTCACACAGATTTGCGCATCAAAATTTTTATACTCACCACACTTCTTATTAACGCCTTCACCATCAAATTGACAATCGATTGTCCTTTGATATTCGAAGACTATTTAAAAATCTACTGAAACTTTCAGTTACATAATCACATTCGATTTTACTTTTTCCTTTTCCAGCACCTCATTCCATCACTGCACCTTCAGATTTCCACAAACACAAGTGAACAAGGAAAATCAAGGTGAGAAGAAATATGGGACTTTCCCGCTTGGCGGATGGTCTCCCCCAAGAGCAGGGAGCGACCCCAAAAGTTCATTTCAAGTCGGCCCTGGAATCAGAGCCCACTATGGGTTTTTGTGAGCGGGGTGACTTACTGCTTACTGCCTCGTATGTTGGCCAGGATCATTTTCCCACTCATGAAACTACGGCAAGGAGCACCCATAAGATAGTAGGCGTGCCCAATTTTGAAAACAGCTTTGAAGCGACCCCAGAGTTGGACGCTTGGTGCAATGATTTTGTTGCAGCGCAGCAGTATGCATCCAGCGATGGCACTTTAAGGGCTACGCCCAAAAGGTCTTTGAGTGGGAAAATCAAAAAATTGTTGCTGCCCAAAGGCATTGCCTTGTTCAAGAAGGAAATGCCTGCAGCGCCCGGATTTGGGTGCGAAAACGCGCACCGTGGTAAACCTGTGCCTAAGAACCTTAAGCGGCAGGGGAGCCAGCACGCGGTCCACTTCCAGGCCACCAAGAAATGGAGCAAGTGGCTTTGCAAGTTGCGGCGTATAAAATTCCACAATGCCTGTTATGTCCAGCGAATCCCAGTGTGCGGTCAGTCTGAGTGTCCCGTGGCGGGCCGCAAAGTGCACCGTCTTGGCGTGAGGCGCACCGTGTGCAAGTTGCGGGTCTTTGCTAGTCGGACTGGCCTCAAATCAGTGGACACGGACTTGGTGAACTTTTTACGGCCTGCTAATGGGAGGGAAACTGTCAACTACAAGCTGACCCGTTTGGATAGCGAGCTTCTCGACGAGGAGCGCGTGCTCGCCAAGTACCGCACCATGCTCCCAGGGGAATTCAAGGAGCATTTGCTGCTCCAGTCCTTCCGTGACAAAAACAGTACTTTTGAAAGTACTGGGCCTTTAACATGGATGAAACACGAAAACTTAGTTGTACAAGAGCCTGGCACGGGTGGGCAGGCTACGGCAAGGCTGGACAACACTACCATTGCCCCAAGCCTTTTTGATTCAGGTAAGATTTATTTGATCGAAGATGTTCCCACGTTACCGTTTGTGAAAACGACAGTGGAGAACACCACACTCTTGGTATCGCCGCTTCCACAACGCCCAGTGATTGCGGCCAACTTGATCTCACCCGAGCCGACCATCCGCAACTCCATTGCTGGCCATGGCGATAAGATCATTGAGGAGATTGAAGAGGTTATTGGAGAGGCTGACCAGGGCTTTCCTAAAACGCCGCTGATTAAGGAGCCCCGAAAGTCGTGCTCTGTTACTACTGGTGAGCAGAGGGTCGGTAAATATGGCCAGGCGACCATAGACAGGAAGTTGGGAGAAGTTATTGGAGTGGCACTAAAGTCAGGTGCTGAAAACAAAGCCCAGAATTGTACTGACAAGGCTGCTGTTTCCACGAAGCTGGGGGAGTGTGTGGCTGAGTCCAGCAGATCTCTTTGCACTGTCAAGAAGTTAGTACCGGCTTTGGCAGACAAAACGGAATCGGGGTTGGACTCGTGGCTCCCCAAACCCAAAAGCCCATTGTGGGCCGCGCTTCAAATGGAGACCCTCTTGGTCCCACACCTTGACGGAAAGTTTGAGTTGAAATGCATCTCCATCGACTTGACGCTTCTTCTCAAGTCCAATACCGAAAATGTTTTGGACCAGTACTTGCAATCCTTGCAAGTCGAGGTGTGTGTGGAGGTGCAACAAAAGAAGGTGCGATTCGCAAGCCTGGCCACTCTCGCCTCTGAAGCAATGCCATTTGAGCAGGCTCCAACTTTGGGATCCAGGCAAGTTGCACACCTTCAGGGCCTCATTCGGGGCCAAGATGAATTAATGATGCTTTACAAGAAGAAGTTCTTGGCCCAATTTAGTATCCACGATCGCATTGAGGCCTTCATCTTAGCTCTCATGGAAAACCTCCAGGCCACTGGCGAAGTGTTTGTGAAGATATGCACCGACTTGGCCAACAGTGACCATAATTTGGCGGACTATGAGCGGCGCCTCTCCAAGTTGAAGGACGACTTCGACAACATGAGCCGGATGGAGCAGAGTGCAGTGGAGAGTATCAGCAAAATCGAGGCTGGCTTCACTAAGGGCTTGATCGAGGTGATCCGCCAGCACGCCGAGGCTTGCAATATCAAGGAGTTGTACCAGCAACAATTCCATAATATATGGGTCCACACTCTTGGCCACAAGGCACTTACACTGAGTGAAGCAGACTGCCTCATTGGCTGTCTAAACGTGGACGGCCAGCGGGGCTTTTTGGACAAGTGCATTGACTTGGAAGCCTACTCAGTGCTTCTGCAAAAGTTCGACCGTATCAAAGCGGTCTGCAAGGAAGTGAGCCGGGCTCGTGCAGACTTTATGAAGGTCTACACTGACTTGAGTCTGAGGCTCCTGGCTCACAAGGACAAGAGCCATGATTAGAGTACCGCTCGACAATGATTGATAATGGCCATGTCAATTGATGGGACGACTCACTGAATGGCTATAGCTATTGAAAGAAAGAATAAGAAAACAAAAACATGAAAAAAAAAAAGAGAAAATTAAAAAGATCTGTCTTGAAATTGTTATAGGGGACTGAATACTAACTACTAACTGAAACTGCAGGCAAAGAGTGAGATCTGGAGCGACACGAGATTTCTGGCAAGTTCTTATGGTGGCCCGGAAAGCCTTGCGGTAATGAACCCCAATGTGCCAATGGATTGTGAGGATACTGCGAACCCTTAGAGGTGGGATTGCTAATCGGTAATGAGCCTATGGATTGTGAGGATACTGCGAACCCTTAAAGGTGGGATTGCGTATCGGTAATGAGCCTCGGCTACACCACGGGATTTTGAAACTTGGCAAGAAGAGCTACCATGGAACGAGCCCGAGAGCAAATGTCCTCTAGAAATTACTCTTTAAATGCAGCGGCAGGAAGTAGTTCAGTGCGAGGAAACCTGTGGCAATCTCGAGAAAGGTCGCCTAAAAAATATACTTAGCTAGTAATTGCAAGAGAAAATAAAAGCGATGTAGAAGTAATCATTCCTGGAATTGGGAACCACTAATATACTGGAGCCCCGAAAAGGAGTAGAGGAATTTTCTTTAGGATTTACCACTGTCCTATCGTAGAAACCTCGACGTTATCCTTTCGACTAATAAATCACACAGAGTAAAAAAGTTGCGGGAATTTTGGCTAATAGCGGCAAAAAAGTGCTATACAAATTTAACTCAGTTTGAAATCAAGATACCTGCCATCTTTAGTAATAATTTTGTGTAACAATTTGACTTGAATCTCACTGTCATTGATGAACGAATTTGTTCCCCTTTAACTTTGTTTTAGGTGACCTAAGGGACCCCGAAATTATGATAGGTTATGGCCTTTACGATTTTGTTGTGGGAGTTCAGCTATGTAAATACCTCATCACGCTAATCAGTCTAAATTGGAGTTTCACACTTGGTAAATCGTGCACCATCCATGTTAAGCATACGATGTATGGTGCTAGCGAGGCTGTAAAGATTAAAATTCAGAAAGGATTTGCTTATTCGGGAACACATCCGAAGCTTTATCTTTTTGCTTAATTGGGCTTTGTCGAGGGCCCAACGTTCTTTTCCATACTTTTCTAGAAGTTAGACAAAATCACTTGAAGTGAAGTCTCCTTTGGCATTTGCATTCACAGGCTAGACTCTCACCTTTTCGGTTTTTGACTCTGCACCCTTGATATAGTGTGTATCCTGGAGTGCAATTTCTAGAACAAGTACTCTCCCGAAATCCACGATTCGTAAAAGTCTAGGCGAAATCAGAGGGCTTTTCGAAAGTAACAGTTTAGCTTAAAAATCTTTATCAAGATAACATCAGGGCAGTTGGAATTATTAATACACCCGATTAAACCAGATTGACCCAGTGTCGCAAAAACGGCAGAACCCGACAGCCATGTCGATGGGAGCCAAAATGATGTCTTTGGTTAAGGCATTGCCCCAAGAAACAGATTCAAGCTCGTATCAGGCTTCGTTAGCTGGATATAAAAAGACATCAATATATTCGAAATTGTACCTACAAAAGGAGAGCCAAAAAGCGTTTACAAATTCCGAATGAACCAACACAAAGAGTGTGAAGTGCAAATTAAAGTGTGAGGGAACAATTGAGGCGGTCTAATAAATTTTACACCTCTAGTTCATGAAAATGGCTGGGGGTTCCGTATCGGGCAGTAGACCAGAAAAAAGACCTAGCCGATACATGACAAAAGCGGAGTCTGTGGATTGTCCTAAGAACTTTTGATATATACCCTTGTCATAAAAATACAGGGACACCAAAACTTCTTTTAATGTATAAAGGGATTGTTGTGCTCTGATAATATTATAGTATGTATTAAACCTAGAAAAACGAGGAGCTTCCGGGATTGAGGAAAACGAGAAACCCCCAATTGAATACACGGGATGTCAGCATTAAGGCACAGAAATCGAACATAATTTTGGTTTCATTCGGACGGGATATATTGGTGTCTTGACTAGGAATCATTTTCTAACAATTTCTGTTAGAAAAAGACAGGAGCACTGGGGCTGTCTTATCTAAAGGTGGACGTGTCCTACGTCCTAATGTTTATCATGGTATGTACTGAACCTAGAATAGCCGAGGAACTCCCTGGCTTCTGACAGAGGGAGGAAAACCTCTCTTATATACACTTGGTATATGCAATCCTGCACAAACCTGAAACGTATGCACGTAACATGTAGGTATTACCCGATCGGGATACTGCATATAGAATGCATATAGTTATCCTGACTTGAACTCGTTTCCTAACAATTTCCAATCACCTCCCGGTGGCCAAGCTGGTAAGGCACAAGACTGTAATTGATAGTAATCTTGCGATCGGACGTTCGAATCGTCCCTGGGAGAACTTTTTGCAATTGCCTGCGGGAATTTAGCTAGGCAATTCACCTGGTGATTTTCTGCCAGAAAAGATATGCGTAGACTCTTGCGAGCGCGGTTTTTTCAAGAGCATTACTTGGTACAGAAGATTAAAAAAAATTCGGCAAGGTTACTGCAGCTAAAAAATCATAAGCCTAAAATAACCATTCTTGGGTATGCCGGTATGTCGGCGGCTCAACCGTTTCTATCATCAATTCTGGGGACTTTAAAGTACGTAAGTTTGTGAGTAAACGACAGTTTAGAATGAAAATGAGTTCTTTATTTCATACATGCGGCGTCGTTGTGAAACAAACGGATCCCCAAGTATCCTTTTCAAAAAGCTGCTAAGCGGTTTCTGGACTCAAAATATGAAGCTGGATAGATGTGAAAAGCTTGAATGATTGTGACGCGCACGCTTCTGCGATAAGCGCGAGACCGATTCTGGTGTGATTCTATCAGTAACCCTTTTTGCAACTGCGGCTGCATTCTTGCGCCCTGCTTAATGCCCGTTACTTGGAGTTTTTTAACCAAAGTTGCAAAAACAACTTTGGGGCTTTTTCCAAGCCCCCACATTTATAGGTTCACAGTCTGTAAATGAATGTGTGTGTGTTATGGAGGTTATATACAGGATGTTGAGAGTTGTGAAACACACTCTCATAGTGTGGTGTAGTTATCAAGAAGACCTTTAGCTTCTTTAATGCTAGAACTTCGGTGGTCTGCTTTTATTTCTGAAACCCCATAAATACTTAGCTTCTTTTCTTGTCTGATTGATTACTCTCTACCTTGGGGCCGCGGTCCCTTCCTGTTACCACGTTAGGAAGTGAGTTAAATGTGTCAGCCCTAATGTCCCACATGAGATTGGTGCGACTCTGATGATTTCGGGCATGTGCAGGTTTTGGGAGGGAGCCACAAAAAAAGCTCCCCAATCGCGCAAAACCTTGCTTGGCGGTCTTAAAGTTACATGCCCCTGTATATCCATGCACTGAAACATAAGCTGAAAATCAACACTTTCTCAAAAAATGGAAAGGGGCCTTCCATAAGTGCAGCCCGTTGTAGGGCGGCGTCGTTGTCATTGCAACTGGGTAATCAGGAGGTAGAAGGAGAACTATTGTTCAATCCCTTCTCGCTAAGCTTTTGTGAATAGAGTGTGCATACAGACTGAGGCCTTCAACAACTTCAACCATCCGCAAGGGCACTAATTCTCAAGTTCCAACAGAAAAACCTTACCTGTAGTTGCAAGGGTTGTTTTGTGAGGCCCAGGTCTGTGCCATTAATTCAGGGGATCATTTGCGGAAAAAGACTCTAGTTTTCTCGCTTGTAGTGGATGCCTTGTCAGCAAATTCATTACGCTATTGCTGGGGGTGTACACGAGAGAGCTCCTTTGGGATGACATCAGGAGGTTTTGTCGCCTGTGTGATGTAACCGTAGGAGGTTCCAGTGACATTTCCAAAACAGAGTTAGTTTCAGGGAACAGGATGTTCATGCAATAATAACTTGTATGTTGACTAAAAGTGACGGTAAATTCTTGCTCAGTATTCAAAGTATCTTTTAGAAAAGAGACAATTTTTAGTGATGGTGAAAGCAGAAAGATGAGTTTAGTTGTATAAGTATGTCAGATCGTACCTCTGTGAGAACAGAACAAAAGAAAAAAGCCGCTTAATGCCTTACGGGTATTTTTGCTAACGTACTGGCTACATTGTAGTGCAGGCTTTCAAGCCCCTGGGTTACCTCTTGTAGGCTTTTTTTATTTAGCTTGAGTCAGGGGTTTCCGCCTCCTTCAATCACAACTTAACAATTAATTACAAGTTAGTTCCGAGAAATTCGTTCCTTTATAGGTCCCCTTTCGCCATGCGACGTGTTACAAATTTCAGGAATCCTCCCAAACCAGTCCGAGACCCCAAAATTAGAACATTGGTGATGACAAATTGACTGCCCTTATTCAATTGAACTTTCAAGCCACCCAGAGGCTCAATCCTAGGAATGCATTCCGCAACGTTCAGCCCTAAAAGGGTTCAGTATAACTAATGTAGCCATGAAACGTTGAAACTCCCGATAGCCTAATTTGGCGTCATGTTTTTGAGTGATGCAAAGATGATGGAATCTGAAGCCCGAGAGATGCGAAGTGTTCCCACGAAAACACAAAGGCTTGGTGAGAGCAGTTCAGTGAGATTTCTTTTATAGCCTTGTGATTAGATGAACCTTTTCCAATTATTGTAGTGAAATTGGATGACATAACTTCTTTCCAAGACTCAAGTCAGAAGCACCATAGTAGAAGCTTATTAAACAGGATATCGAGGCCCTATATGAGCCTGGTTTGTTAGGTTTTTTAACACACACCCTTTACTTTTCTGTTGAACGATTCTTTATTGAGTTTATTCAGTGAGAATCCAAGGAGTCATGACACCACTTCTTTGAAGTAGCGATGGATTGGCATCTTGCGGGACTTCATAAAATTTATACACAAAAATCAACATCGATACGGGTGACTAAGTAGTCAGGACATTGGCAATTCTAAAAGTGTATTTAGCTAGTGCTACCTTCCGATCAGTGTGTCTAAATCCATCCCTTGAGTGAGATTCCTCCAAGGGCACCTGGATTCTCTATCCAATCAAGTTTTTACCACTGATTGACTACTCTAAATGCTTACTTGGTGATTTTATATACAGTTCAACACTACTTATCTTCTTCTGTTGAATTTGTTTTTACTTTTTCAATATTCTAGCTAAAGCAGGCCCGAAGCTCGTCCAAACTTTTGTAAGTTTCATTCAAAGCGTCGGAGTAGGCTTGGTTATAGTCCTGCCAAAGCTTAGAAAGTCCGTCATCAGAGTTAAATTTAGTGTGAAACTTCCAACTGCAATTGTGAAAGCACGAGTTGCAGAATTCTTTCACCAGTTCACGGACCCTCCTGTAGCGTCTTTTTGCGCGAGTGACATGAGCGCTAATATCCAACTGGTTCTTAGAAGGGGCATGTCTAAGCTTGCCCCTCAAAGAGCACTTGACGTTTTTCGTAGTGGAAAACTTGGGCGTAGTCTCCACGCATTCTATCGGGTATAGACGCGAGTCCATGGGAGGCTCTTCAGATATCAGGTTCTGATAAATCACCATGGGGCATAGTTCCTGCTCGCAATAACTCCTCAAAGGTTTTTGTGCATTGATGCAAAGTTCAAGGGCATCAAAGCTGCCATTGGCTTTTTTCCCAAAGCTTTCCTCATCGAATTGAGGCAACCGTTCGTAGTTGGTCCTTTTAATCTTCAGTTGACCCCAGAGATTAGTACAAAGCTCTCGTGAAAGCACAGAGAAGCGCAAAGCACTTTTGGGGCTACTGAGGTCAACGAGATTTGGAACCACCAGGCTAGTAGCCAGATAAGTCAACTCATTGGGGTAAAAATAGCTTGATCGATTCAAGGGGGTAAAGATAGTGGTTTCATATCCAGAACTGGAGCATTCAAAGTCTGGAATTTCCTGTCCAAGCAAGAATTGGTCAAGGCTGTTCATGGCAAGAAAAGGGCACAGTCACGAACGGGAGTAGAACACAGAGTATGCTAACAATCTTAGATCGGCCGGAATTGTTTCGAACTGGGGAAGGTGAATCAAAAAAGAAGTGGTAGTAGGGCTTCTCAAAAGATGTTACAATTAGACTAAAAGTTTTGGGAATCGCGACAACATAGGATAGACAAATTTAATTTGCAATATAAACCACAAATGTAAGTCTAAGGCTGCGAGGCTGGTGGCTGCGAAATTGCAGTTTTGCGCGCCACCGGTTTAACAGGGAAATAAAAGTGGTTCGTCATGACGAACAAAACCTGCTTTTCCACTCCCAGTGTAAATTTATTTAAAGCTCCCAGTAGCCTTTCACAAGAGAGAATTGACCAAATGTTGACGGATGAATCCGTGTACGGTCGAAGTCCACATATGCAGGAGTACCGGCTTCCAATCTCAAAAGCCAAAAGTGCAGGGGTATGGTTCGAAGCTTAGACAGTGCACAACGGAGAGGTGCTGGAATTTCTTTAATCGAAACGTCCTTCCGCGAGATTTCAGCTTGGCTGACTTACCAAACACCGCAGGCACATGAAACGGTTTCACCTTATTTTAGTCTATTTCACTATACAGGAATGGGTCCGTTGTCCCACACCACCGGTGGCCCATGTGTGCGGTCGGAAGTTTGATGTACCTGCCCGACCTGCACCATAGGAATCACTCTATGGTCCACTCCGTATGTTTAGGCAACACAACGCTTATGTGCAATACATCGGCTTGTTGAAGACCTCAGATTGAGCACGTGCAGTAATGTCACGTGACAACCCGCAAGGGAGTTAGACTTCCTAAAACAGTAAAGGAGAACTCTCACATATATAAGGCGCACCGTCTGCCTACCTTATAACAGTAATCGATACAACCAACGAGGGAGTCCACTAAAGATGGCTCCCAGAACCAGACCCACTACAAATGATACTAGTGTAGCTGAGCCTGATGAGGAAGTTCATACTTACCTCTTTGATAACATAACCATAATTGCTTGTTCATCTGATACAGCACTGGACACATGTCCATGGTTGATTAAAGGTGCTCTGCAAACACCTAGCTACAATGCAGATACGGAGGTATCCGCTTCACACGGCTCTTTCTCGGTCAAGAATCCACCATTCATTCACGACACACCCGGAAGGAATCTTGCATTTGTACCTGATACCTCCTGGCACAGGTAGCGACTCAATAGTATTAAATACTTTGTAGGGAAGGCTGTGTGCGTTACATGGCCCAAATGTTCTCTCTCTGCTCCCGGCAGTTGAAGCTTTGGGAGGCCTAGAGATGTTTGTGTCACGTGACGTGGGGGGTTTCGGCCTTCACCCCAGAGGCAAGAAAAAGATCTCAAAAGAACCACAATTGCTTCCTTTTCCTGCCTTTTGATTTTAAAAACCATGAGCTCGAAAAAGCCACTTTTTACGAAGATGGCGTTCACTCGCTAAAGTTACAGATATGTTTAGTGTATAGTGGGCAAAGTTGTGAAGTTCCTTGATGAAGCCGAACGCTCACAAGATATGAATGCGAAAAATATTTCTAAACAAGGGGGTCGTCCGAATTAAATAGGAAACCTGGCCAAGTCGAGTCACGGCGTTTGGCCTCTGTGCGAAGAATTCCTCATCGGGCTAATTGTGTACGGCCGAGGAACACTTGGTCTTTGAAGATACCAGTTCGGGGTAGTTTGCAGGCGTTCAGGGAATCAGGAGGTTTAAACTGATTGAGCTGGGTACTGAGCAGAATGGCATCCGAGGCGCATCGCCAATTCGGCCTTGTAGCCGTGGAATCACGGGCACGACCTATGGTGGATCTGACAAAAGTGGTTTGGTACGAAATGGATTCATACTCTATAGAATTCATTCATACTCTATAAAATGTATAGAAGCCTGAATTGCAATACACCAAACCTTAAATTCGTCTTGGTGTGGTCCTGAACCTGGACCACATTACCTCCAGAGCTTCTGGAGATTTGAACGGAGAAAGTACATGGAGTAATCTATCCAAGAAACGACATTGTACGATAGTTCTCAAGACGATGGACTCCAGAAGAAGAAATTGCCAGCAAGAAACCGTCAGATGAGATGCTTTGTAGTGAGAGGTTTTAAGGGCTTGGGCAAGGCTTCAAGGAATCGAATATGTCCGGAGTAACAGTGTGAGTTCCAAGGGTTTAAGCCTAAGGGTTTCATTGCTAATA
>NLAK01000085.1:0-65983 GCA_002370295.1 Metschnikowia bowlesiae | reverse complement strand
GATGATCCCCCTTGTTTTAGGGATCATCAACGAATACACCTTCTCTTAAGTACTTGACGCTGAAAACAACTACAAAAGAACATAACACAAACGATGTCGAAGAATCTAGCAGGACCCACCCGAAATATCAGTGGAAATTTCTGTCTTGAAATACCTGAACAACTAGTTCTTGGTGAAAAGCGCACACATACTTGGATGAACGGGCGTATCTTTAGAAATTCTCTCCGGACCGCCCTACTTGGCTGATTAATGGGAAAGTAGATGTCTACCGGACTCCAAATTGTCAAGCTGCAAGGGCGGGCAACCACAGGATATTATTTGCAGATGAAACTAGTTTACTGCCCCATAATAAACCGTCATTTATGAGACTCCGTGGCCGACGGGGCGAATCCAGAATATCTTGAAGAGTCCCCGCTTCCTTGAGGAAGGTTGCCACCTGCACATAAATATGATACTGTGCCAAAGATCCTGGTGTATTAAAATTACACAGGCAGCAGGGCATCGGGATGCAGGCTGAAGTTTCACATTCACTGCATTTGATGGAGGCTTTCTATCGCTGTTCCGCTTCATGGGCAGACGGGGTGAAGAGGGCACCCACTTTAATGCGACGGGTCGGATGGGCCTTGCCAGCGAAGGTTGAACGAGATCCAAATAGACCAGGCGTCAATTAATCGAAAGACCCGCCACATACCCGGTATGGGCCATTCATATTCATCTGCATCCACGTATCCAGATCCATACGAGCAGCACTCTGCAGAAAGTAGCTGACCATGGGCCATTTTAAGCGTCTGACTCCAACACTGCGCTTGTTATGCCTGGCCTTCCATGGCATCCTTGACAACGGCAATGGCCGCACTTGTCTGGATCTTCTCATTGCCGCCCTTTGAAATCCCGTACTCCACATCTGCCAAACCCTTCAAGATTTTGGCTCTTGTTTCTGGCTTTAGGTCATAGTTTGCTAGAATCTCCACGAACCCCTGCAACAAATCAACCAAAGCCAACCCTTTGGTGCTCTTGTACTTGTTGAAGGTCAAGAAGCTGGTAGTCCAATCGTCTTTCAACACCAGGTCCAAGACACTCTCAATGTCTGCTGGATGGGGTGCTCCGATGCAGTCGTAAATCATGTCGGTGCCAATTTCATCATCATCATTTTCTAGTGCCGCCTTGCAAGCTTGCAAGACATTCAACGCACGTCTCATATCCCCTTTGCAGAGGCCTAGCAACGCGTGTTCGGCATCAGGGGAAAGTGCCAACTTCTCCTGCACAACGATGTTCTTGACTCTTTCTTTGATGGCGTCTAGGGAGATGGGCTGAAATCTGAACCGCGTGCATCTGGAAAGAAGGGCGGGATTGAGTTTGTGGGAGTAATTGGCAAGAATGCAGAACCGAGTGTTTTTCGTGTACTTTTCGATGATTCGCCTCAAGGAGTTCTGCGCTACTGCAGTCATAGCATCGGCTTCGTCCAAGATAATAAGCTTGAAGCCCTGACTGAAGATTTGCCGTGTGCTAGCGAAGTCTTTGATTTGGTTTCTGACAACATCGATTCCTCTATCGTCACTTGCATTCAACTCCAACACCATACTTTTGTACTTGGAGCCATAGATTTCCCTTGCCAAGGCTGTAATTGTCGATGTTTTCCCTGTGCCCGGGGGCCCGTAAAAGAGGAGATGGGGTAACTTGCCCTCATGGACAAACTTTCTCACGGTGGTAACGATTTCCTCCTGGCCATAAATCTCTTCCAAGGAAGTGGGCCGAAATTTCTCTACCCTTGAAGTTAGCAACTGGTCAATGACCCAGAACTGAAAGTACATACCATGGCAAATTCTCCCGATTGGAACTCATGATGATTGAGTGGAGTGTGCACCAGACGTGTATCGAGACGTGTATCGAGACGTCAGAGAGCGCAGAGCACGTAAGGTACGATTCCGCCGCGTCCTGGATTCGCACTCACAAACAACCTGTACTTTTGGAAGAAGAGGGCAAAGAAAACGGCATTTGTCGTAGATTTTCTTTCGGATTGACTCTTGCAAGAATGCTGAGCCGCAAACTTCCTCCAACTCCAAAAAAAAATGTTAAATCTCTTTGTATAGCGTGTCATCTTTATGCAAGGACAATGCTAATCTTCTCTGTATTGTTAAAATTGACAGATGTACCATCGCGAACGACAGTACGATTTTATCTTTTTTTCAGCGCACATACGAAACTATAGTATCATTTGTTTCACTCATTTTTCAAGACATTATGTTATCAAGCGATGGATCCGGGCTAACTTGAGCTTTTCAAACTGGCCGTTCACTACAACCATATGAGTTCTTCCATGGAGTCGTATCAAGGACGGTCGTGCCCAGGGGCTGAGTTCTTGCAGGGAAGCTTTGCGTGAAACGGTCCTCACAAGGGTGCTATTGTTCGGGAAACATCAGATGAACTTCCAGGGTTTGAAAGATCATAGGTTGCTGCGTCTGCGACTGTTCCGCTCAATGGGTCGCTCTAGTGAGGCGTGGAAAATACCAGTCCATTTGCCGAGTGAAGGGGTATGTTCTGTGAAATGGTGCAAAGCCGCCTCGTGCGAAAAAAAGGGTCATTTTCGAGATCAAGGCTTGGCGAATTAGCACTCGTGCATGGAAAATAAGGGGAGGAAACACTCGCTAATGCCGCCGGTCCGCTGGTCCTTTGTCTTGCGCCATGTGCACACCGTACACCGACGCCCTTTGACTGGAGCCAACAATGCCAAATAGGGTGACGGAGCCATGCACCGAAGCAGACCATCATCCCCGCGGGGCTAAACAGGTTAAAAATACCCTTATCATGCCGTCATGCGCGTCCGCCTGAGACCACTGCCCCTTCGCAGATCGACACGCGCACGCTGCCTCCGGGGGCAGATTATATATGAGAGTCTGCGGCCACCCTTTCTCAGCCCCTAGATATTTCCAGCCGCTTTTCCAACCACCACATATTTCCAACCACAATGCAACTCGACCTCTGCCCGAAAGAAATAGCAACGTCTCTTCTTGCAAGGGACTTTAAGTCAGATGTGAAAAACACGGCGCATGCGTTTAAAAGCTGGGACACTTGCAGGGCCAACAAAACATGCAGAATCGTGGCCATTGTGGGCATTATTTTGGCCATATTGTTGGCTCTTTGGATTTTATCCACGCTCATCCGCTGTATTTGCATGGGCTTCTCGTGTGTTGAGGCCTTGTGCTGTTGTTGTTGCAGAAGTGCCCACAAGAATAGATACATGGAACCAGCCCAGCAGCCGCAATACAATTCTAACATGTATCCGGCGCCGCAGATGAGGCAAATGGATCAGTCGTACCAACCGGTGAGTACGCAGGTGCAGGATATGAACTACAGACCTTACGGGCAACAACCCAACGATTTAGGTGGCTACAAGCCGCTGCAGTTTTAGCCGGGAAAGCGCGATTAAAGTGGCCAGCGCCACAAGAACTTGTGTCTTTCATGGCAATTATAGTGATTTTTATATAAGAAGAGTGTCCAAGAATTACAGTGAGTGTTACAGGTTGAGCACCACTGGCCTATGAATTTAGTGAATTAAAAGATTATGTCCTATGAGCTTTCCAATATGCAGGGAATTTGTTCTCAGGACATTTCATCGAGGATTTTCTAACATGGAGGTAGGTTGTCCAATGAGGAGTCCAACATGGAGTCATTTGCCCAATGAAAATTGCATATGTAGGTTTGCCAAGTTTGCCGTTCGCTCGATAATGGTTTGGAGCTGTATTTGGCGCGGCATAAGGTATTTGTGTTGAGCCATTGGCAGCTCAGAGATTATCGTCCTCACATCAAAGGAACATGGTAGTGGCGATGCTGAGGATCAAGAACGACCATGCAAAGCGGATCATCAGCGAAGCGCTGGTCACATCCAGAAAGATGCCCACGAAATTGCATGTGGCGTATTCATCGTAGATATCCCAATAGTAGGACTTGGCAATCGTTGCGTTGTTGGAGGGGCAGGCAAAGCCGAATTCAGCGGGACAGTCCCGAACCATAATGTGACACACATTCAAACAGGGAAGCACTTCGTAGTAGTCAAGTGGAGGTTCGACATTCTCGTCTATGAAATCGTTTCTGGATTCGTTCCTGGAGCGGAACAAGTAGCCGTCGAGGTCTCTCGTGGAACACCGAGGAATGGTCACCGAACAGAGCCAGTTCTTATACAGCATACTGCACGCTTCACATGACCCTAGAGGCGAAAACAGAGCATCTTTGGTGGTATTGCACACGACCTGCTGGAGAGACTTTGAGAAATTGGTGAACAAGCTCTTAGCTCTATCGTCATACAATTGTTTCAAAGCCTGCAGATCCAGGTAATTCTCCAACGAGGATGCAGGGACCGCATAAGCCACCTGGTCGCAGAATTCCAAGTCGTAGATCAACGAACAAGCATCGCTTCCCTGAGTCTCAAACTCAAAAGGCAGGTAAACCACACCCCCCGTCTTGTTTACTTGTCTGTCCTGGAGCAACACACCGAGATACTTTGTGCTTGCGTTCAAGCCCTTGATATAAAACTGCTGGTGCAACCCCCCACCTCGCGCAGTATAACTGGTTTGGAATTCAGAGGACCCGAAGAGTACAGGGCCGTTCTTGAATGCACACCACGAGTTATTGAGCGATTCCATTTGCTCCTTGAAGGCGTAGTCGAACAACAAGATATCAAGCCCCGACGCCGATACATTGTACGCGTCAACAGGGATCCCCTCCTGCATGGTCAAGTTATTGGTGGAGATCAAGGCCGACGAGGAGTCAGTGTCGGTGATTTCCACATATGAATCGTGGTTCCACTGGTGCATCAAGTCGGTTTGCGAGACACCAATCTCATATGTCCAGGTGTCATTGATGTTTGTCGACTCCGGGGCTTGCACAATCACATAGAGCGTGGGTTCATCCGATTGGGTGTCATCGATCATGGTCAAGGCCTGGAAGTAGCCGCGCTGAAAATGATACATCAGCGCATACTCTAAGTCGCTTATCAGCAGCTTGTTGAACGAAAAGTACACTGTGAGACTGGCGTTGGCACTTGCTTCGAGGTCCCCCGGCTGCAGGCAAATGTTTCCGGTTAAAAACACCAACGGCAAGTACTCGCCTCCCACGCCCGAGCCGCTGACACTGTAAGAGAAGATTTGCTTCTGGCTCTGCGCTAGCGAGCCTCTGATTGGCGCATTTCTGAGGGAATCCATATCGTCGTCTCGACCGGAAATGGCCGGGAAGGCGTCGAAAGATGAGGCCCATTGTGGGCTTTCGAGTATGGGGTCCTGATAGACAAAGTTGTTAAACCCCAAATTGTTAAAGGCGAGGACGCATGATGCAAGATAGACGACAGCAGCAAAGATGCTCTGTTTGGTCATTAAGAAGATGGCGTCAGAGTGGGGATAGGACCTGTGTGTCTTGCAACTGAAGTAGGGGAAGGAGATACCAGCAATTTCCATCTTCGCGTTGCTGATAACCTGCCATCCACACTGGTCTAAAACGCGAGGTGCCCTGCACTGTTGCACTGTGAGCGACGCCCACGCTCTGTAAAGGATGGCTAACAATAACTGAGACAAACCAAGCTTCGTTGGTAAGATGAACCAAAGTGTTACTCTTACGTGGTCCATCAGCTACTGACATGGTTTGGAAAAGAATTCGAAGGGTATTACAGATTCAGCAGCGCACGGCACGGCGGTACATGGCGAACGGCCACACTGGCTAGAAGATTTTCCAGAAATTTCTCTTCTTCTTCTTCTGCTGCTTCTTTTCGGACTCGTCGGAGGCGGGCGTGATGCGGATATCGGGGTGAGAGTGCGAGGGCGCAATATTGACCCTTCTGCTGGAGGAATCCTCGTTGGACAAGAACTTCTTCAATGGCTTTGATTTCTTCCCTCGCTTGGGCTTCTCGCTGTCCGCAAATTTCAACGCCCTGGACTGGGGCGTTTTAGGCGCCTCTTCTTCCCCGTCTGGGGACGCGTTGGCCTTCTCTCTGGCTTTTTCAGCGTTCAACTTGAGATTCTTCTTCATTTCGCTGTACGATATCCCGGGGGTCGCGCTCCCGCTATGAGTGGCAGGCTTCTCGATAGGTGGTAACAACGATTTGGTTTTGTATGGAACGGCCCCGAAGAGATTTGAGCCGGTGATTTCTCTGGCCAAAAGTGCTCCCTTTCTTTTGAAATCCGGGTCCACCCCACGCAACTCCTCACAGAACTTGAGTGATTCGTCCGAGATGGCCTTGATGAAATTGGCATAATAGTCCTCATTGCGCTCTTGCTTCTTCAAGTCAACAATCAAATGACCGACTTTCGACTTGTAGTCAGTGTAAAGATGGGCTATCTCGTCAAAAGAGGTATATGATTCAGCAGACGACTCACTATCAGCGCTTGCATTACTGCTCAAAGACTCATCAGAGATTGATGCAACATCGGAATCACCCAGTGCCTCTTTCAACTCCTCACTCGGGTCATGTTGCTCACCACTATTCTGCGCACCCTCTGCCAATGAGGTCGTTTCGCCCGAGATCTTTGCACTCAAGCTGGATTCAAATTGGCCAAGGTTCAAGGCCGGAACCACTATCACGGGAAGGGGAAAATTTTTCACCAAGCGGTCACTTAAACGAGACGAATCCCAAGAGCGTAATGGGGTGCTGCTGTTCTGATTAGTTCTTGAGCCCGTGCAAACAATATTGGGCTCATAAAGCTTATACATGTCCTTCAAGACATCCTTCGTTTTCCCCTCGGCAATTTCAACGACAACTTTGGAAATGACATTTGGTTTAACTACACAAAGAGCGTAGTCCATAATATTCATCGCGATCTGCTTGATGAACTCTGGTTGGTTTCTCTGGCGTTGTCTCATACGCTCAGTCTTTGGGGCAAAATATGGATCATTACGATAGTTATTTCGCTTCGGATTGTTCTTGCCGAGAGGCTGCGGAAGCGAAGCCACAATGACAATCGTATCTCCGTTTTCAATGAAGTTATGCATGACCCAGTCGACAGCTACCCAAGTATGTTTTCGGGCACTGATGTAAACTAGAATGACTCGGCCAGGCAAAAGAGGCGAAAGGTCCTGCTTAGCGAGTTGTCCCAAGTAAAGTTTCTCGAAATCCTTATGCATTTTCGCAATCAGCGAGCACCTTCTAGTGACGATCGGAACGGTTGGGTACTTGATTTGGGGCCCAAAAAACGCAGCCATCTCCCTTCGAGAGGGCGATTTCATTCTGCTTGGGGAAGTTCCGGGCGAGGGGCCCTGCGGGGAAACAGCCAAAAAATCCTTGTCCCTTCCACGTCCCCTCGAGTCGAGACGGTAGTCAGGTTCAAGGTGAAGCATCTTCCGATATAATGTATGCTCATCTTCGAGGAAGTTCGGGTCGCCAGGGTCGTTTATGTGGAGATCGATTGTATCGAAAGAAATGCGAGGTTCAAAATCGGGATTGCTCTTTTGTTTTGGTGTGAAGCGGATGTTTTTGTATTCCGTGTTATATCTGTTTTTGAGCAGTGAGAAGAGATTCTGAGCACTAGTCCCCAGGTTAGTGCCCTCTGGTTCGTTGGCGAGGATTTGGTCTAATCTTGCTTCTGAGCCTTGTGCCTCCTTATTATGTCCTTCCCAGTTTGACAAGGGCACGGTCAAGTTTGGTGACGTGGTCATGTGGTTCATTTGAGGTCGTTGCATCAGGCCTAGGAAGGATAAAAATAGAAACGAATGCTTCGGCTAGGCTGCAAGAATCAATTATGTTTGCTGTGGCGGTTTGAATGTGTGATTGGCCTAGCGGCTTGGAATAGATAAGAAGTATGAGATTGTACGGCGAGAGAATTTGGCGCGGCCGCCGGGGTTTATATCAGCAAACGATGAAGTAGCGCACCAGCCGGACGAGCACATTGTGTTACGCGCTGTCTGCACTACAAAGGACTTGATTAGCGATGTATATGACCACAAAAAAAAGTCATTCTGGTGTCATTGCACATTAACATGCACTGTACACATGATCATATATGCCAAAGTTTTCGAAAACGGGGTTCCTTTCTCGCCCAATGGAGCATGTAGCCTCTGGAAAGGTTTTTTTTCTCAACTGGGTCAACCATCTTTGCACCGAAAATGCACCTTTAAGTGATAACGCGCATCCTAGTTAGCACGTGCTTTTGAGTTCTTCAGGGTGGTTATTCCTATGTTGGCGGATAATTCTGAGAATCATTCTTCTTGGAGAAAAACAATGGCTCATTGGGCTGAGTAGTCTGTATGTGTGGTAATTGAACCGTGTAACCTATTGGCGCACCTGCTTGTAGATTATGCTTTGACCGACGAGCTTCTTTTGGTGCCCCCGATTCACCCACATAGTGCTTGCCTATATCTTGGAGCAGCCCCAGGTAGCCGTTCCCACTTTCCTCCAGGTCAACATTCGTGGCGTCTGTCACGTTTCCGTAGGACAGCCTGCTTGCTGACGTGTGATCTGCACGACTATACATGTCATTCGGTATCTCCGATGTAGATGAGCTGTTCGTGTCCCTGCCACTTGCACTGGCTGCACCCTCATTATTCATTGAGAGAAATCTATCATTTGCAGAATGACTTGTCACATTAGCACCGACACTGCGCCCCTGAAAAGGGACTGGAATATGCATCGGCGAGGAAATATTTGGAAGCAGAGTGAAACGAAAATTTTGGAAGCCGTGGTTCGTGGCTGCCCTTAGCGGCTGTGCTGATAATTCCAAGAGGTTACGGCCTTCGTTCTTGTTGAGTGCAAAAGAGTCGGATTGTAGGCTCCGTGTAGCAACGGCCTCATTTGGCATCTTTCCCGAGAACGGTTGTGGAATTGGAGAGCTGTTTGCAACTGCCAGAATTTGCATTCGTTCCAAGATTCTGGGTGAGTTCGCTGACACTGATTCTTGAGAAGACGGTTTAGGGTGCGGGCTTCTAGGAGTGGCCAGCCGCTCATTCTGGCTGGTTAGCGGGGGCTCTTGCCTTTCAGACTTCCGATGCCGTACGTTTGGTAATGACTCGGGAAATTCAGGGGTGGACAACACCCTCTCTGCAGGCGACGACGGTATGTCTGGGGACTCCGTTCTTCGGAGGCTCGCCCTGGTTCTTTTGTGGTCGCTTCGAGTCATGGGGGGCTTGCGATCCACGCCCCTCTTTTTACGAGGCCTTCCCCTTCGGTTCGGAATAGGAGGCGGCCGACGTGCCGAAGAATATGGGTCATCGTCGTCCTCCGATCTGAATTGGGCGTTTCTGTCATCATCCATCGCATGAGTGCTGTTGTTCCCCGAGAGACGTAAGTCAAATAGGCTCTGGAAATCGGCTTTCTCTCCCATTAACTTCTTCTTACGGACGGACTTGATGACCTTATACGTCTCGCGTAGTAGCTTGAGTCTCTGCGCTACATTGGTCACATCGAGATACCACTCGGCCTCCTGCACGGAGAAAGGTTTGCGGGAGGTGTCCATGCCATAATTCAGCATCTCCTTAAGCGATTCGTAGACCGGCTTTTCAATGGCCTCGGCCGAGAGAGGTTGTAGGTACCGCTTTCTTGTAGTGGATGCAACCGCGTAAAGTGGCTGAGGAAGTGGCCCGGCAGAACCACTTCTGGTGGGTGAGGGAAGGGCCAGATCGGATTCTTTATTTTGATAGCTGAGAGTGACAAATTTTGACGGCGAGTTTTCTGTCCGGTTCTGTTGGGCCTCCCACCACCTCGTGGGTGTATACCGAAGCACCACGGGAAATTGCATTTTGGGGGACGAGACGCCAATTATGCTGATGTTGAGATGTCAATTTTGCTAATGGAAAGATGAGTTTCTCAGCTTGTGCGATTGCAATGCTGCAGGTTAGGCTGGACTAAAAATTCTGTGTTGCACTTTAAGTTGCAAGCGTGAAAACGGTAAGGTATGGAACAAGGCCAGTGGTTTTTTTCTGCGTCTCACCAAACGTAAAAAGATGGTATGTGAAACAGCCCGACCCACGTGACACACCGTTCTTCGGATCGTCTTTTAAACTAGATGCAGCGATAAGAAGTCGGGCCCTAGATCGGTCTTGTTGATTTGAACACGGCACTTTCAACCTTTTCAACACAAAGGTGCCTCGACTTGTGCCTGCATATGGAATCCTCAAAACGTTGCTCGGCTCATTGTAACACCTGGCCTCCATATAAACTCAGCGCTTGCCCATGACAACGTCAGAATTCTCGTTTGAAGGCAACCAGGAGGCATTGGCATCTACTGCATCGAGAATCCAGTCGCTTGTGGAATCTCTCATCGACTTGGGAGTTCTTGTGCATGACAACCAGGGCACGGCGCAGTCTCAAAATGCCTTGACCCAAAAAACCAACCAGGTGGTCAGCCAGTTGTCTGGGCTCACAGATAGTCCGTTCACACAGCAGTACCCGATCCCCGTGGACGTTTTGACATACATCGAAGATGGCAGAAACCCTGATATTTACACGCGGGAGTTTGTGGAGGTGACGGCCAAATTCAACGCCAAATTGAAAGGAAAGATGACTGCTTTCAGCAAGCTCCAGGACATTTTGGGCGCTAAGCTCGTCGAGGAGTTCCCACACTTGAAAGAAGGCGTTGATGACGTGAGCAGAAGAACTAAGGCAAACACCGATGCAAACAAGACTTGATTGGGGGCCTTCATTCTGCAACGGAAAAATCGACCCGCTGCATGCCGTGGTTGCTAACTTCAAGGCCAATGATGTTGTATAAGTGGCCGTTGCTGATTAAATCAAGATCCAGATGAGATTTTCTCTGTCCAACCATGACTCCTTGTTGCGCGACGAGTGTCTACTCAGAACAAGTGGGTGCCAAACAAAAAATGTGGATATCTTACGATGGTCATAGCTTATACCATAAAACCTTGAAAGAGACCCCAACCGGGTGGCAATATTTAAGCGCATGCAGGCTGCTACAAGAGATATTGTCGAAACAAGAGTGCTCAGGCAGAAGCCCGAGAATAATAGCCCTTTTAGATGTGTGCACGTGCACAGAGCATGCGCGAAAGTCCTACTTAGTCTGGTGGCAAGCAGAAAGGCGCGCGACGAACACTCGGTGTGCACGGCAGATGCGTGCTTTCTTATCTCATACGCATTTTAACCAGCCTCCGGCAGGATTGGACCCGAGCTTTGACCGTTTTCCCCATTGCATAACGGTCAACGCTTTTATGCCTTGGTCTCTGATGCATGGATGCCTAGCGCTTAATGCTGAATGCTTCAAAATTCTCCCCTCCCCTCTTCTGCGCAGCAGCCGGGCTTTGGCCATTCGGGCAACAAGCACCCCAGGGAGGAACCCTGCCCCAAGTCTCAAACGATGAGTACGAAAAGAGCGAATCGCTTTCACCTAGCAAGGCGCTGCGTTAAATGGTATGCTTGCAGTAGCAAAGTAGCCGTTTTCAACCGCTCATCGGTCTCGGCGAAATTGGGTCAGGTCCGGCAGCGCTGGCTCGGGCTTCGCATTGCTGGCTGCAAGTCTCAAAGGGTGCGCGGCACGACCGCAATGCCCATGAGTCGCCCACATTTTGCGACACGAGGCCCGCAAAAACCAACTGCCTGTTTGAATAAACAAGTGTCCGGTCTTTGTCACTGCTAAGTGATCCGATGGGATTCGGCCTCGTATGGTGGTCGGAACATGCGGGGCTATGTTGCACTGCTACTTGTAGCTGGCGCAGCGTAAGCAAGCATCGCGCAACGCTTGTGCATGAACTTGCATACCCTCCAAACCCACCGATGAGCTCAAGCACTTGCCCGGCCCAAGTTCTATAAAGGCCGCCATATTCTGCTTGTAAAAAAGGAAAGTTATTTCGTGTCCACCCTCGCTCCTTTGATACACTCCTTAAATGTCTCCGCTTCTTGTGCTTCTCTTTGTTTTTCAAACGCTCCAATTGGCGCTTGCAGCTGACGACTCCACAGTCACCGACGTGATCACCTCCACTATAGAGGAGCTTGTGACGATTATAGCCTACAGGTTTACCACCGAGGGACACCTCACTACAGTGTATGTCACCGGCGGCACGCTGACGATAAGCACCGCTTCGGCCACTACTTCTTCCAGCGAGCCCAGCGAGTCCACTGAGTCCAGTGCTGCATCCAGTCTTTTGTCCAGTCTTTTGTCCAGTCCTTTGACCAGTCAATTGCCGACTGCTTCTTCCAGTGATATTTTCAATGCCCCCCTCAGCTCGGACGCCCCCTCAAGGTCGAAAATGTCGGCTATACCCATTGAGCAGCCAGAAGCCACGCCGTCTCTGGAACAGGGGGTTTCCGGCTCATCTACCCACCCTTATCTGGCCAAGGCCGCGGATCTCACCTCCTACTACTCCTCATCGACTTCCACATATACAGAAGTCGTGGCCGGAACACGGGTGGCCGTAGAAGAGGTCCACTTGTACCTCGCGCAATGTTGAATAATGTATGAATAATAAAAGAAACGACCATATTCCTTGTTCACTGAGGTGGCGCACTGACATTTGTCGTGGATTGTGTAAAGGACCACCACCCACCCTATCGTACGTCGGAACGGTGGTTTTTGACGCCGTGGCCCCACCAACTGTGCATTTTATCATCTGCCGCAGCACATCTGAGCAATACGAGTCGCTCATCAGGTTGCTGGCCCAAGTCCTCGTTTAACCCAGTATTGTTGTCCTGCACCCGAGTGCACCAGCGCAAGGAAGCTCTCTCTCTAGGTACGGATGTCTCTCTCTAGGTACGGATGTCTCTCTGTATGTCGAACTTAAATCATCACATTGATAGACCTTGGGTTGATGGGAACTCGGGTTCATGGGATCCTTTCAGCGTATGCAAATCACGGGACCTGAGGGGTCGGACTATGCTAATCTCCGACAAACCGACGGTTGGTGGAAAATATGCCATACGAAGACCCCCAGTAACCACCAGGGTACGCAGCGGACTTCGCAAGACTCTCAGAAAAGTGGCATGCACAGGCCGATACCATCCACACTGCTTGTAAGACATGGAAACTAATGTAGAATTTCCTCGATGAAGTTTTCCAGCAATAAATTAAATGATATTTAGTCTCTGTTCTCTAAACACGCTCTGCGTGCTCAACGGAAGTCTTTGGCGCCGTGTCTAACTGCCTGTTGCCGAGATCAGGAGCCTCGTCGCCAAACACTTGTGCCACTTCCTCCAAAGTGTAGCCAGACGTTTCGGGGAAGACGAGAATAGCGATGATGAGCTCCACGCAAATAATGCAGCAGTACACAATGTAGTACTTCCAACTGATGGCGTCCATGGCTATGGGGTTGACATAGCCGTTGTAAATCTGCGTCAAAAACTGCGCAAACTGCATGACATTAATACCCTTTGTCCGGTGAGAGTATGGCAACACTTCGGTGAGGTACAAGAACGGCAATCCGCTCATACCAATGTCGTAGAAGAAGTAGTAGAAGAAAATCATCGCCAAAACCCCGTTTGCAAGGCTTTTGTCACTGAAGTTCCGCTCCTCGTTGACCGCGGACAATGCCGTCCAAATGACGTATGAAACCAACATACCGCCCAAACAGCTAATGAACATGGTTCTTCTTTTGAATAACCGCACGGTTCCAGCCAACGTGGCCGTGATCACCAAGTTGTAGATCATCAAGCACCCGTTGATTTCCAACTGCCTGTCGCTGTCAGTGATACCAATGGAGTTTAAGACCTTCACCAAGTAGTACGAAACCAACCCGTTACCCGAGAGTTGCATCATCACGCCCATACAAATGCATAAGAGACACCTCAATCTAAGGGTCTTTCTCCGGATAAAGTCGAGGTAGCTCGCGTCATTGTTCAACTTTTCTGCCTCTATAGAACTGGCTATCTCCTGCATCTCGAACTCCACCAAGGCGATTTTCCTAGGGTCTTGCGATTCACCGGTGTGGAATTTGGACAACATTTTCCGCGCGTCTTCATGCCTACCTTTTGAGATGTAGTACCGTGGAGACTCCGGCACCATCCAGAAAAGAATCATTTGGAACACAGGCAAGGCTCCTTGCATGTAAGAGGGAATAGTCCAGGATGCCTTGCCGTTGAGGTTTCTTGTTCCGTACGTCACCCATGAAGCAATCGTTGCCCCGAGGTACCACGAGATGTTGTAACAAAAGGTGCTGGTTTCTCTGTGGGTGGGGTACGAGATCTCGGAAATCAAGGTTGGCGACGAGATTGTTGCAATGCACGCGCCGAAACCAATCACCAATCTACTGCCCAAGAAAAACCCGTAATTGGTGGACACACCCTGCAAGATGGCGCCGATTATAGTCAAGGTTTGGCCAATCATGATCGTGGGCTTTCTTCCAATGCGATCACTCAAAAGTGGCGCAAAGGGAAGTGCGGCGACATTTCCAAAGATGGTAGCGTTCGATAAAGCTCCCAACTTCTGGCCCTGTGGGTGGTTCATGTCCTTCTGCCAGAAATACAACGATTGCAACCCGTTCAACATGGACCCATCGTAACCGTTGTTAGTGGAGGTGATGGTGATCAAAAACACCGTCCAACTCAACAACCGCAAGTGGCCGACCTTCCACCACGCCCGCTCCTCTGAAATATAGTCCTGAATGCCGACGGGCGGTGCGGCTTTTGCTTCGTCAATATAAGCTCCTTCTTTTTGGTCTAAAGACTCCAGGCTGCTCATTGTGTATTATCGCCTTTAACTTGGAGAGTTCTTTGAGGATTGAAATGAGTTCAAGTTGTTTGTGTGATATTGAGAAATGGAAGTCACAAACACGGAGCGGACTGGCGAACTTATAGTCCAGAATTATGGTCGGCAAGAGGCTAAATTGGGCGGAGTCACGAAAGTTGCCCGACAGCATCAAATTCTTGAAACCCTATGATGCGCGTTTGGCGCTTAAATGTTTTGCGTAACGTAACAGCGGTTGATATTGTTTTGGTGCTTTTCATGAGGTAGTCTGGCAGCCATCTCTCGAAACTTCCTAGTCCACCCAGGGACATTGCAAACCTTCTCCGAGAAGAAAAAACATAAAAATCCATTTACCGGTGAATGCTTGGAATTGCCCTCGTCCTAACCTTGGGATTGAGGGATTTAGTGACAGGGTGTGTGTGTATGTTGCATGCGCCGGTCGACCGAGTTGGAGAAAGCCCAAAACGGGACTTCGGCGCGCCTTCTCGATGAAGCGGCGAAACTACTTTGACGCGTTACTCCCCCGCATACCCCGCAAGTGTGCGGTGTGCAGGATTAAGCGGTCATTGGCGCTCTACAATTCCGAAAACAGACATACTAAGCCCGACCTATGGTCATATTGCCCCTGCAAATTATTTCTTGGTAAGGAAATTGAAGTACAAATACCATAAATTTCACGTTCTTTATTGAAGTAACAAAAATGGGCTTTTTGAAAGTAACAGGAACAAAGATCACTACTGCAGATGGAAAAGATATCGTCTTGAAGGGGGCTGCCATCGGAGGCCACCTCAACATGGAGAATTTCATCACGGGTTACCCAGGACATGAAACCGAGCATAAGAAGGTGTTAAAGTCCAAAATGGGAGAGGACAAGTTCAACTTCTACTTTGACAAATTCTACGAGTACTTTTGGACGGACGCGGACGCCAAATTCTTCGCCCAGGATTTGGGTCTCAACTGCTTGAGAATCCCTTTTAACTACAGGCATTTCCTCGATGACGAAGGGGACATGTTCAAGGTCAACCCCAAAGGATTCGAATTGCTCGACCGCGTGGTCAACTCGTGCTCCAAGTACGGAATCTACACTATTTTAGATCTCCACACTACTCCAGGTGGTCAAAATCAGGACTGGCACTCTGACTCCGAGACACACAAGGCCCAATTCTGGGTCTTCAAGATCTTCCAGGACATTGTTGTCAATTTGTGGCACGAAATTGCCTTGCACTACAAGGACAATGAGTGGGTTGCCGGTTACAATCCGTTGAACGAGCCAGCACTGAGCGACCACACCAAGCTCATAAGCTTTTATGGCCGCGTGGAAGAAACTGTTCGCGCTGTGGACCCCCACCACATTTTGTTCTTGGACGGAAACACGTATGCCATGGATTTCCGGCAATTCCCCGACACGGTGTGGCCAAACTGTGTGTATGCCATTCACGACTACACTTTATTTGGGTTCCCTGGCCGTCTGGACGTCTACGAGGGTACCGAAGAGCAGTTCAGCCGGTTGAAGCTGTCGTACGAGAGAAAACTCGAGTACATGAAAAAACACCAGGTTCCGGTATGGAACGGAGAGTTTGGCCCGGTATACGCATCCGATTTCCGTGGAGACAAGGATGCTGACGCCATTAACAAGTCCAGGTACCGCGTTTTGAGGGACCAGTTGAAGATTTACAAAGAGGGGGATCCATCCGGGGACAAGAAGCCAATCTCGTGGTCCATTTGGATCTGGAAAGATATTGGCTACCAGGGAATGTTGCATGTGGACCCCAGCTCTAAACTCTATTCGGTATTCGGCGACTGGTTGCATAAGAAAAGGAATTTGGGCTTAGACAGATGGGGAAACGACATTGCGCCTGAGAACGACAAGATCTACCAGAGTTTGGTCAGTCACGTGGAAGCCAATGTCCCCGAGAAGCACCGCAGGGCATTGTACCCGTCCAACTGGACTGTGGAAGATTACATCACCAGAGTTGCCAGAGACATGATGTTTTCGCAGTACGCGCAGCATGAATACGCGGATTTATACGCCAATTTGTCTTACGAGGAGCTCGACGAATTGGCTGCATGCTTCAAATTTGAAAATTGTGTCAAGAGAGATGAGCTCAACCAAATATTGAAGGACTACTAGTATCACTAGTTGTCTGCAGGTAGCTTTAGGGTTTAGTTGATGTGATCAAGAAATAAATTTTACCTTTGGCAACGAGTACTTGGCCTGCGTGGAGCCGAGATACTTCGCAGAAAAAGTGTATCAAGAGGACCAATGGGGGAGCCTATAACATAAGAGCCACCAGCCCGCACCTTCGCTCGGAGTTTTTTCTTACGAACACCCACAGATCCTGTAGCAATAACTGAAGCAAGCTGAAAGTTTTTGAACATGAGGAAAAGGTAACTGCAAATCTCGTAAAGTCCTGCATAATGGCTCAGTAACTGTCGCTACTTTTCCGCGTTTTCAATACTACTCTTACCAGTGCTGCATAATAGATCAAGCCAAGAGGACAAGACTACAAATCGACGGGGGGATCCGAGTCAGCCACGCTACAAATTACACAAAAGGGCAGAAATTTTGAGGGCGACGTGGCAAGTCCAATATCTTCCCTCTCGTCCCTTTCGTCCCTTTCGGTACTGCAACTCAGCTGTGGTCCGACGCGATCCCTCAGATTCAGGATTTCAAAGTAGGGTTAGTGGATGTGGGGTCGAACATTACGCATTTGGTTTGAAAAACTGGGAGAAGGAGTCTGAAATTGGGTGGATACTGGTTTGTTTCCTTTCAAGAAAAGGCGAAGGGGCTGAGTCGGGGATCTAAAACCGTATCAAGCTGGGTTCGGGGGACCAATTCCTGCAGTCCAATAGGGCACGCATACCTTAAACGGTCTTGCTGGCCCGAAAGACCCGCATTGCACCACAAGTGTCCACAGGTGATAATGTGGGGGAGAAAAAAAACTCGTCAAAAACGCGGAGTTATTTCGTCAAACAGAGTATGCTCAATCTATGGAGCAAGCACCGGTACTTCAGAAAACGGATTCAGGGCGGGCCTTATGTCTTTGATAGAATCTAGGGTAATCAAGCACCACACTTACGAGTGGTTATTCAGGATCGCATTGAACCATCGTGTCTAATTGGCACGCGCACGTTTCTTTTCTGGTCGCGGGGTACCTAGCTGCTCACTTCCAAATAGCGGCTATTTTAAGCTATCCCATCGGCGCAAAAGGTGAGGCGAGAAAGCATCCAAAACATAAGGATAATTTTGGGGCAACAAATGTTCCGACGGAACTCTTTGCGAGCTAAGGGCCTGGCCAGAATGATCAGACCCAGAAATTCAACGTCCCAGGGTGAATAGCTGTCGGGACCTCTGCCCAATGCAACACCCCACATAGTGCAACACCCCGCATTTTCAAACTTGCCTGATCCGCGAAACACGCAACCGTACAAGCCCAGAAAAAGCGCGTCGTGGACCGGTTACGGCTTTCTCCGCAGTAGGTGGCTGTGCATCAAAGCATGCATATAGGGGTGGTGTCGCTTGCATTTCCGTATGCGGTTCCCGTGCGCCATCGTAGTGCGTAAATGTTTGGCTTTGCTGCATAGCCGGCTCGGATGCCTGCGAATCCGAGTGGCCTTGCCTCCTGGCTACTGCGATTTGAACGTTCGTTGGGGCAAACACGCAACCCAAACTTCGCCGCATTGCGTACCCCTAGCGGAGCGGGACCTTTTCCAATTTGGACCGGGGATGCGGGGCCGCGTGCTCACCGCTATTTAAAGTGAGGGCAAAGCCTTGAGCGCTCAGTATCCATTATTTATCACAATGTCGCCAAAGCAATTGGACATAGAAACTTTGATTCAGGAGCTTTCGCTCACCGAGAAAATCTCTCTTTTGGCTGGTCTCAACTCCTGGGAAACCGTGCCAATTGAGCGGTTGGGCATCCCTTCGGTTACTGTCTCCGATGGCCCCAATGGTATCAGAGGAACGAAATTTCTCGACGCAGTTCCTTCCAACTGCTTTCCTTGCGGAACCGGAATGGCCTCGACTTTCAACAAGGACTTGCTTGTCAAAGCCGGCGAATTGATGTCCAAAGAGGCCATCATGAAAAATGCGAGCTGCATCTTGGGCCCCACGTGTAACATCGCGCGCGGGCCTTTAGGTGGTAGGGCATTTGAATCCTACTCCGAGGACCCATACTTGTCCGGTCACGTTGCGTCTGCCGTGGTCAATGGAATCCAAAGCAAAAACGTCGTGGCTTGCTTGAAGCACTATGTGTGCAACGACCAGGAAGACGAGCGGAAAGGCGTGGACAGCATTGTCACGGAAAGAGCCTTGCGTGAGGTGTACTTGAAGCCTTTCCAGCTTGCTGTGCGGGACGCCAACCCAAAGTCCATCATGACGTCCTATAATAGAGTCAATGGCGAACATGTGTCGCAATCCAAGAGGTTGTTGCACGATGTCTTGAGAGAGGAGTGGGGTTGGGATGGTATGACCATGTCCGACTGGTACGGAGTCTATGCCATCAAGGAATCCCTCGACGCTGGCCTTAACTTGGAGATGCCCGGTCCCACCAGATTCAGAGAGATCATCCAAACCTCTCACAAGGTTGTTTGCAATGAGATCCACAGAGACACCATCGACAACAATGTGCGCAGTGTGCTCAAGTTCATCAACGACTGCCTCTTGGCCGAAGTCCCTGAGGGACAGGAAGAATCGGAGAACAAAGATCCCGCTGCGGGTGAGCTCTTGAGAAAGATCGGTGGGGAGTCCATTGTCTTGTTGAAGAACGACAAACAGATTTTACCTTTATCTGCAAAAGCTGGTTCTGGTAACCAACGCATTGCTGTGATTGGTCCTAACGCCAAGGCTGAGAGGAAATCCGGCGGAGGATCCGCATCTTTGACTGCCCGTTACACCATCACACCCTTTGACGGAATTGTCAACAAAATCAAGGAGCTTGCCGGCGAAGACGCGGTTACAGTTGACTACTCTCTCGGTGCATCTTTGAACAAGACTTTACCAGACATTGGCACCAAGTTGACTACCGAAGACGGTGAGCCGGGTCTTACTTTGCGTTTCTACAAAGACGCTCCAGGAACTCCAAACAGGCAATTGCTTGAAGAGAGTAGAACAAGAAGCAGTAAATTGTTCATCTCCGACTACAAGTCTGACAAGTTGAAGGCTGGAGAGCAATTATTCTACGTCGACTTGGAGGGAATCTACACTGCAGAGGAGACTGAAACCTACTGGTTTGGTTGTTCTTGTTTGGGAACCGCGCAAATTTTCATAGATGACAAGTTAGTGGTCGACAACAAAACAAAGCAGCAGCATGGTGACGCTTTCTTCCTTGGTATGGGAACTCGCGAGGAGAAATCCAAGGTCCAGTTGGAGAAAGGAAAACAATACAAGGTGCGTGTGGAGTTTGGCACAAGACCCACCTCCAAACTCATCAACGAATACCAAGAGGCAGGCGGGGTGTTTTTCGGTGCAGAAGTTGCCACGACAGAGGAGGAGGCCTTGCAAAGTGCCCTCGAAGTCGCCAAGAATGCTGACAAGGTGATTATGGTGACGGGTACTTCCGAAGAGCACGAATCAGAGGGCTTTGATAGAAAGGATATGGATGTGCCTGGCTGGACCGACAAGCTTATTCATGAAGTGGCCAAGGTCAATCCAAACGTCGTGGTGGTTAATCAATCTGGATCACCTGTGACTATGCCATGGATTCAAGAGGTACAAGGTCTTGTGCAGGCATGGTTTGGTGGAAACGAGTTGGGCAATGCTATTGCAGATGTCTTGTTTGGCGACGTTAATCCTAGCGGAAAGTTGTCCTTGACCTTCCCAAAGAAATTGGAGGATAACCCTTCTTTCTTGAATTTCGGCTCAACCAACGGACGTGTCCTTTATGGAGAGGATGTCTTCGTGGGCTACAAGTATTACGAAAAGCTTGGCACGCAGCCTTTGTTTCCTTTCGGGTACGGGCTTTCATACACCAGCTTCAAGATCGGAAACCCCGCCGTCTCCAAAAACGGAAAGAATGTGGATGTTTCTGTCGAGGTCACCAACACTGGCAAAGTGGCCGGTGCAGAGGTTGTCCAGGTATACATCGAGCCCACCACCTCAAAGATTATCCGTCCTGTGAAGGAGCTCAGGGATTTCGGCAAGGTGTTTTTGAAGCCGGGCGAATCCCAGAAAGTGACTTTGTCGCTTCCAGTGCTTGATGTTACTTCGTACTGGGACAGCTACAAAAACAAGTGGTTGTCGGAGAAGAACACCTACAAGGTATTGATCGGTACATCCTCGGACCGCATTGTTGGAGAGGGCGAATTCACTACCGACAAGGACGAGTACTGGCTTGGGCTCTAGGCAGGCGTCGTTTCACAGAAGAAGCCGGGAGTCTACCCGTGGTAGGTATATAATCGCAATGACTGAAAGTGCTTTCTCCTGTGTAATAGCAAGTACTGCATATACCGTTTCGGCCTCTTACCCATTTGGTAACGTTTGTAAACACACTCAACCATCTCAACTAACCCCCAGATCTCCCCTTCACGTCCCCTTCACCTCGATAACCGCGCCAAAAAACAACATTGCATCGCCATCCAAGCACTATTGCTTCTTCTAAAATGGACACGTCCCTCGACTTGTCGTTCGACACCTCAAATCTACTAGAAAGCCACCAGCTAAATGCAGAGGACTTTTTCCAGGACGACGATTTTCTCTCGCAAAGCCCGTCCAAACCCGGTCGCTTGGCCAGGCCTTCCAAAATGCCTTCCCAAGATCTTGACACTTCCTTCATCCCTGATTTGCGGCCCCTGGGGCTGGCAAGCACCAATGAGCTCTTTCAGGTGACGCATCACCTACGAACAAGCTCAGGAGAGCAGCACCTACATAATGACAAAATCGCCAAGCTCCTTAGGCAGCTTAGCGATGAGAACGAGGAGTACGAAATGGACGACAAGGCGCGCACGCGGGTCTTCAAGGGCAGATTCAACGGACCTAGGAGACCCGATAACTTGGATACCCTTGATATGCATCTTGATTCTTATTTGCATGGAAACACGGTCATCGGCAGATCACCCAGCAAGCGAGCAAAGGACGTGCCCAATGAAAACAAAGAAAACATACGGCCCATGATAGAACCGTCCAAGCGCAAACTCAGCGATTCAAACGACCGCCGAGCTCCCTTGAAGAAGCTGAAGAGTCACGAAAACATGCCGGCATTGAGGAGGCCGAAAATGATGCTTAGCCCTGTTAAGCCTGGGGTTTCGTTCAACCTTTTCACTTCGCCAAAGAGGGTATGTGCACCAAAAGACACGCAGACGCCAGGAAAACCTAATCTCAAACACAGGCAAAACCTCAGCATATACTTGGTGGACTCGCTGACAGGTTCGGTCAACGATGCGACTCAGTTCGGCACGGAGCTCAACTCTTCGAACTGTGAAGGGTTTCCGTTGCCAGACGATATAAACGAGATTGTGCAGATCCCTACAAACGATGCAGCAAGTCCGTCTGCGGCTCAAAAAATGGCAATAATAAAAGCGGTGCACGGCGTCAGGCACCCCAGCTACCCCGAGATGAAGCTTAGAACGGGGTTCTATTCCAAAAAAGAGTTTGAGAATTTCAAGCTCCACAAGCGGCAGCGAGAAGAGGCTCTGGCTGCCTCGATCCGCAAGGTGAGGTGGGCAGAAGATCTCGAGTGGTGACTGTTTACGTATATGTGCCTTGGGACAATGAACATTGAGGACAATAATGGGAAATGAATAATAAACTTTAATCTCGTGGCTGAAATCTTCGCGGCCTCTCTCTCCCAGGTTGCCACACAGAAAACCACAATAAGCATTTCAAGACATGCTTCGAACAGCAAGGGCAGTCCAGGGGTCCTGGCCTAGTATACAACCATTCATAATACCTATATAATCTGGTCATTATTTGTCCAGTGGGATCAGCCAAATATACTGGACACTCGTAGGGTCTATGCAAGTTGGTCAGTATTGGTAGCTAGTGCACCATAGCCCAGGGCCACATGTAGCGCATCATAGGTCCCTTGGTTCTGTGTAGTTGAGTACACGTCTCGAAGGTGGCTGGTCTTTAAAGAGAGTCCCTCCAACGGTGAGTTGCCTTTGTCCGCTGTTTTCAATATGTCCTGTTGTGTCCGCTAGAGCGTTTTTTTCTCCGTCTAGTCTATTTGCATGTGTGCATGAAACAGGTGAGGCTGGGTGCGAAAGTGTGCACGTCCAACGTATACGACGTACCGCGGGGCGCCCGAAACACCCTTGCGCAAGGCTTATCGCGAATATCGAAACGTATAGATCTGGAAAAATTTTCCCGGTCATTACTGCTCCTTCTTCTGCCTTTGTCTTGCATTCCCTCCCATGACTACATTTTTCGACGGCAAAAAGTCTTTCGCTGACGTGGACGTCACAGACTCCAAGGTTGACACTGCCTCTTTTCTTGAGGCGTCCGAAGCCCTCGTCAAGCTCTTCGACTTGTTGGGGTCCTCTGCGTTTGCTGTGGTTCAAAAGGACATGACTGGAAACATCGAAAAGGTGCGGGCCAAGCTTTTGGCTGACCCGGCTCACTCTGCCACGTTGCAGGACTTGATCTTGTCTGAGGCCGATACCAAGTCCAAGAAAGCCACGCAGGGTCTCTTGTGGTTGACCCGGGGCTTGGAGTTCACGGCGCAGGCCATGAGGGAGACTGTCAACAACCCCTCCAAGGAGTTGACGGTGACGTTCACCGATGCATACACGAAGACGTTGTCGCAGTACCACGGAATGTTGGTCAAGCCCATTTTCAAGTTGGCCATGAAGGCGTGCCCCTACAGAAAGGATTTCTTCGAGAAGCTCGGTAGCGACCAGGCAAAGGTCGACGAGGAGTTAGGCTCGTGGTTGAAGGCCTTGGAGGAGATCGTGGCCATCGTGGTGGCCTTCTTCGCTCTGGGAAACTACGGAAAAGGTTTGTGAGGTGGTTTCTACATTTACGTTTATTTGAAAGTTTTGCCCATTTTGGCCATACGGCACTCCCCACTATGTAGCGTACTTACTGCTGGCCCCGCCCGATATTCTGTGTCTCTTGCATAAGTTCGTAGAGCTGGTTCACCTGCTCAGGGCTCATTTTGTCTAGTTCCTGCTGCGTGAGCTTGCCCTCTTTCCACGATCCTCCATCCAAGCTTCTTAAGTAGTCCTGCCACTGGGTCAAGAACCCGATGATGTACAAGGGGTTATCGGTGGACTTGTGGGCCTTGAACTCAGCCTTGACGTACTCATCGCCGAGGTACCTTAACTCTTGGGGGAGATGGTGGATGTGCGCTCTCAAGATAGCCCGGTAAAGACTCAAGGGCGGCATGATCGGCTCCGCCCGTCGCTCGGGCCTTCTTTGCCGAACAAGGCGAACTAGCGAAGCTCTCATGGTGTCCGGACTGCTCTCCACGGTGCGGACGGACATCAGCATCTGGTCACGTGATCTGGGGCGCTTGGCCACGAGGTTTCAAAGCACCAACCCGGGTCAAAACCTGGGGCGCTTGGCCACGAGGTTTCAAAGCACCAACCCGGGTCAAAACCTGGGCCGCAGAATATTTCCTGCAATGGGGTCTAGGCCGCATTCATGTGTGCCAAGGGGCCGAACACAGCGGTCGACCCGGTGGGCGGGCCGGGTCTTTTCTTTTCGTGGCAGGCTCCAGGCTCGCTGGCGAGACTAGAACCGCATCCTACGAATGCACGCATACCCCCAGCTCTTTTGGAGGCAAGCGATTACCCGTTTCGATTCACACGGCAATGGAGGCCCTTTTCCTCTTGGGGAAATTCCCTTGGGGAGGCGGCCTGCATGAGGCGAGGTGGGACAAGTTTTTTTTTCCGCGTTACTCTATTGAGGCAGCGCCGCGAGCGTCTTTCCGCATCGGGGAATTTCCTCTCCACGTATTGGGTGCAAATAGTATGGAACATGGCCGACAATTAAAAGCCCCAGGATTCCTGCCGCCGTGGCTTAGCACATCTTTTTAGTCTCCTTCCCAAGTTTTTTTATTTTCCCGCCCCCAACTTCTGAAAGGGCCTGTCTTCGCAAAATACACCACAAGGGAGCACGCAGTTAGCTTACTATGAAGCTTTCCGGCATCTTTACGGCCGGTTCCTTGCTAGCCGGAGCATTTGTTCATGCGGCACCCACCACCGGATCAGCAGCTTCCGGAATTGTCAAGCGTAATGATGACGGCGTCGATGTCATTGACTTTGACTTTGTTATCAGAGCCATCAAGGACATCAATCAAAGGTACACCGATGGAAGCACCAACACTTTGCAGAGAAGAGACGATACAGACTTCATCGACCAGATGTTGATGGAGTTTCACAACAACAACATCATGCAAGACTTTGTCCAAGAACTCTCCGAAGCTCCGCACTTGAAAGATGCCGTGGAGAGCGGAGTCACCTCGGTGATCTCCTCTGGTTTGGTAAACGAGACGGTGATTCTTCAATCCTTGAGGACAAGCGGAAAGCTAGGCCAGTTCTTCGACTCGGTTCTTAACGACGACGACTTGAATGACGAGCTCTACCTCTCTGCACGGGATATCTTGGACAAGAATCAGAAGGCCGGCGACTTGATTGCGCGGAGCACCATCGACGAGTCGCAACCCCTTCTTGACTCGTTCTACGGAAACCTCAACAAACGCCTGGATTATGAAGACGAGCTCTTCATGACTACCTACGGTATGTCGAAAAGAGACCTTCTCAGCTCTGTTGTGGCCTTGGTGAAGGAAATCTCTAACCTGGGGCTTGTCCAAGACATCATTCATTCTATCATCGGCAACCAGTCGTTGGTTCAATACGCCGTGAATTTGTTCACCCGGATCTTCAAGTCCATCAACTGGTCCTCTTTGTTCACGGCCATCAAAAATTCCGGAATCATTCAGACTCTCTTCCGGTCAATTTTGAACTTCATCACCGGCCTATTTACCGGCGGCACCATCTCAAGCTTGATTGATGAATTGTTCGGGGGCTCGTCCAACTCGACCCATAAGTCGTTCTTGAGTACTTTGTTGAGCGCTGGCGTTGAGATTGGTGGCGACCTCTTGAGCAGCCTTACCTCGGGCTCGTCCTCGGGTTCAGGCTTGTTATCGGAGTTGGCTAACACCTTAGTCAACGGGTCGGACGTGACGACCGACAAATCCACATCTTCGGGGAGCTCCTCCTCTGGCGGGCTGCTTAGCTCTCTTCTTAGCAGCTTATTTGGCGGAAGCGACTCGACAACTTCGTCGGGTTCCTCAGGCTCCTCGGGCTCGTCCTCGTCAGGTGGGGGCTTCTTGAGCTCTTTGTTATCTTTAGTGGGTGACCTCTTCGGAGGAAGCTCCTCCGGGTCCTCTGGGTCCTCCAGTGGATCGTCTACTTCCGGGTCTTCCTCCGGGTCTTCCTCAAAAGGCATTCTCAGTACTCTTTTTGACTCCCTCTTCGGTGGAGACGATTCCTCTTCGCTGACGTCCTCCAGCTCTGGTTCGGGCTCCGGTTCTAGTTCTGGCTCCAGCTCTGGCTCGGGTATTGGCTCAATTATTGACAGTTTGTTTGGAGACAGCCTGTCCGGTACAGGCTCGTCGGGAAGCTCCTCTCCTGCCAGCAGCTCTTCTAGTGCCTTCAGCAGCAAGAAAGCGTGCTGCTGCCAGGCAAAGAAAATCAAGAAAAGAGCTTTGAAAAGAGCTTTGAAGAAGAAGATGAAGAGATCAATCAAGAGAACTGTCTCCTCGACCGACCCGCAAATGAGGGACGGAATGATGCATTTCTTTCTCTTGAAGTAGCACCGTATCAGTTCACGTCATACCATAATACACAACATATGAACTACACGACATAAGTGACACAACATGAATTACACATAAATTACTCTACATAAGTTACTCTACATAAATTTGTTCACCAGATTAAATACCAGGCAAGGGGCAAGGCTTGTTAGGAGTAGATTTAGCGAGATTTAGGTTGTTGGATTCAAACGTGACAGGAATATAGGTTATTGGATTCCACAGTAACAAAATTCAGGTTGCTTGTTTGAAAAGTAGGAATTACAGGCCATGTCAAGACATTCTAGCTGACAGTACCAGACGCAGAAGAGAAAAACACGGCACGAGCAAAGAAAATCAAGTCGCCCCAAAAAATAACATCGCCAACCCCAGGCCCCGCAGCATCTAGTTTGGGCTCTGAACGGCAAAGAAAAGTAGCCTTATTTCGGAGACGCTCCAAGCATTACCGCATCGGACAATGTGCATGTGGAGCATCATTACTGAATATAGAAATTCCCAGGCTCAGGCGAAAGTGCGCGTCGGCATAGCACGGCGTGCGTCGGCTTCAGCGCGCCAGTGTGCCGTCCGTTTCCTCTTTTTAGCCCGAGGCTCGACCCGATTTAGGCAAACTGGCTGCGAACACTCTTTACCGCATTAGGAAAAGGCGTCAGAGCGACCCCATATCCTCAATTTCAATTTATAATGCCATGTTTCCCATCCTCAGGCGGCCTCTCTTTTCTGCAGCTCGACCTTTTTGTCACGACTTTCCAATCCCAGGCTTCCATCTTGTTTTGGGTCCTGTTACGAGAATCTCTCGCTTAATTTAATCTCTTCACTTCCTCAACCAATAACTAGCTGAGACTGCGAGCTCTTTGATGGCCCACCCAAAATGAAAGCTTCCAAATCCTTTTTCACGTTTTTCGTGTGTGCTAACGCAGCATTGGCTGCCACACCTTCGAATGCAGACCTCAAAGACCTCGACCCACGATCAGACCCAGAGGAGGTTTCGGGCTGGGCCCACGACTCTCCAAAAGCGAAAAGACTCTTAAGCGAGCTTCTCGGTGCTCTTTCAGGCACTCTGGCAGCCGCTCCGGATGCGGCTGATACGAGCAGCTCTCCAGGCACTATTGCTGAGCCGGCTGGTTCGGTCGCGGGCGCCTCTTCTGCATCTCCAGTTTCTGATCCATCTACTGCCGCAGCGGCGGATATAGCTCCTGGTTTACTTGCATCCAACACGACGACAGTTTCGACCACATCCTCCTTGGCGCCTAGCGTCTCATCGACCGCACTATCCAGCTCGGAGGCCTCGGAATCCACCAAGGCCCGGGGTTTGTTGGGCGCATTGTTGGGCGATTCTAGTGCTTCTGGATCGGCGTCGGCTTCGGCCTCAGAGTCTGCTTCTGCTTCCGAGTCATCATCCAATGCATCCTCTTCGGCCTCGGCGGACGATGATTGGGAATGTGACAACGATGACGGGAACTCAACTGATGACATACCCGACGACACTGGCAACACAAACAACGACACGAATGGTGGCACAAATGGCAACACGCAGACCGGTGGGGGCATAATAGATGATCTCTTTGGCACAACGACTTCGAAAGCAGCTTCTAGTCAGGCTTCGAGTGGTGCACCTGGATCAGCTACTGCCGCCAAATCCTCTGCCACTGGAGGGGGCATTTTCGACGGACTCTTTGGCACCTCGACTTCGAGAACAGTTTCTGATCAGGCCTCAAGTGCCGCATCTGGATCGGTCACGGCTGCCAAATCTTCTGCCACTGGAGGAGGTATTTTCGATGGACTCTTTGGTGGCAATTCTACTACTCCGTCCTCCCCATTGACGGCTTCGAAGTCCTCTGGAAGCGCAAGCTTGACCGCAACACCTTCCAGCAGCAAGGGCATATTAGATGACTTGTTTGGAAACGACAGTGCTTCTGCTTCTAATTCTTCTGCCTCCGCTTCCGATTCTGCTTCTGTTTCTGCCGAAGATGAGGACGATGAAGACTGTATTGATACCGATACCCTTCTTCCAACCACAAACGGTGCTGGATCTACTATTGCCAGTGTTGATCCTCTCACCACAGCCTCTGATGCCAAAGCCACTACCACCCCTTCTGATGCTACTACCGCGTCTGGAGTCACTTCCAAAGCCGATTCTGCTTCTGTGGAGAATTCCTCTGCTACGTCTTCCGATTACGACAGCGATGATGAGGAGTGTGAAACTGATACCGATATTATCATACCTGACGTGACTCAAACGACTCCGGAAACAACTCCCCAGCTGGCCAAGACCACCCCTTCTGACGCTCCTGCTTCGAGAACCACCCCGTCTGATGCTAGTACCACGTCTAGACTCACTTCCAAAGCCGATTCTGCTTCAGCGGAGAATTCCACTGCTACGTCTTCCGAGTACGACAGCGATGACGAGGAGTGTGAAACTGACACCGACATTATCATACCTGATGTGACTAAGACGGAAACAACCCCCCACCTGGCCAAGACCACCTCGGAAACAACCCCCCACCTGGCCAAGACCACCTCGGAAACAACTCCCCAGCCGGCAAAGACCACCTCGGGAACAACTCTGGCCACAACTCCCGGACTGGACAACACCGCTCCCGAAACTACTTCCTCACTGACCAAGGTCACCACAAACGAGTATGGAAGCACTGTCACCACAGTTGTTGTTGTCACTGGCACCCCAAAAACCCCCACTTACACCACAAAGCATTCCGTCTATACCACTACTCAGGTAAAGGAAGTCACCACTGCGAACGAAGTCGGCATCGCCACAACCAAAGTCATCACAACCGTGTATCCTACGACTTTGGCAGACCAGGAGCTTGAGTGTGAGGATGAGGATGAGAGCACATCTACTGTTGTAATTGACGGAGGCTCGGGCTCCGACTCTGGCTCGGGCTCCGGCTCTGGCTCTGGCTCTGGCTCTGGCTCTGGCTCTGGCTCTGGCTCGGGCTCGGGCTCGGGCTCGGGCTCCGGCTCCGGCTCCGGCTCGGGTTCTGGATCTGACGCTACAACAACTAAATGGTGGCAATCTTCTTCCACAGGTAGCTATGATTCCGAGTGCGATGCTCAATGTGAGGACTATGATTGTGGTGATGATGATTATGACTACGAAGACTCCGACGATGAAGACTCCGACGATGACGAATGTGATGTCAATGGCGGTACTAGCTCCGGCTCTGGTTCCAGCTCTGGCTCCGGGGGTTCCGGCTCTGGTTCCGGTGGTTCCGGTGGTTCCGGTGGTTCCGGTGGTTCCGGCTCTGGCTCCAATGATTCCGGTTCTGGTTCCGGCGGTTCCGGCTCTGGCTCGAAGGAAACTGTTGTCACTACTAAGACCACGACTTCCAAATACAAAACCACCATTGCAGGCCAAGTCACTGAGGCCACTTCAGTGGAAACGATAGTGTCTACCTACACCACTACCAGCAAGGGCATTGCCAAGACCACTGACACTGGTGAGTACACCAGCGATTGCTGGGAGGAGGTGGAAGATGACGACGAAACGGAAACCCCTCAAGCTGCGTCCGAGACTGGAGCTGCGGATGGTTCTACAACGGCAAGCGCCACCTCCACTGCCAAGGAGTCCTCTGAAGCAACCGCCCCAGCCAAAGCATCTCCATCATTGGCCCCTGCATCCTCTGAGCAAGCATCAGCAAGTTCGAACACGAAATCTGCACAAGCTTCTTCAACAGGAGGAAGCCTACTCGGGGACATTGCCAACGCAATTCTCTAAACACTTTTTCACTGGGCACATCAGTACATTTGCCCGGGACGACTCGTATATCCCCAAATAACACAAGCATATATGCAATCGATAGCCGAATTACACGTTTCTCTTTCTCTTAAGACCACCGACACCCTAAAACTCGGTCAACAGATTTGGTCATTCAGACTTGGTGGATAGATGACGTTCATGGAACACGGCCTCAGTTCCGGATTTCAAAGTCGTGTGCCTGTATACAGCGCGAGCTATACTGCTCCTTGAATCTGCGTATCTTGCTCTCACCCCAGCATGAACCAGGCCGCCTTCTTCATTCTCCTAATTATTGTGATTCTTCTTCTCACCACAGGAGGGCCCGGCTCTTCTGATCCTATATTAGATGAGTACAGGAGTTATCTCAATTTCGAAAAGGAGCTACTATTCAAAAGCGAGTACCATTTGGGCTACGGCAACTTGACTGGTTTTAGGCTCTCCTACCAGGACAATGTGGAGGGAAAAAATGCCCTGTCCTGGCCATTCAGATCCTACACCTATGAGAATCCATGGGAGGAAAAGCAGGAGGATTCGCTTCTACCGAACGAAATCAGTGACGAAGCTAAGAGACTGTGGGGCACAGATCGTGCCGTCGAGGACGAAAACACCTATTTGTTCAACATTACCGGGGAAGCCATAGGTGAATTTGACGTTGTCACGCCGAAATCTCATATCCAAAGCTATAATCTCCAGTTGCCCTCTGCATTAAAGGAGTATTTCAACAAATACCAGCAAGAAAAGTACGAAGAGGAGTGGCAAAGGTATCGTGAAGATCCAGAGAACCATTCTCCGCCGCTGGAACAAGATAATCGTGCGGATAAAAACGGGAACATCACTCGTTTCAAAAATGGCGACATGACTCTAGAGATTTACAAGTCTATGGTCGCTTCTTACAAGCTGGATCCTAGTATACAAAATCCTGATCTGTTCGAAGATGCGACGCTTTTATTTTTGAATCTTGAGTTGAGTGATAAAAACAGCGCAGAATCCCACGTATTTGGAATGCAAGCTGTCTACTTCCATGACACTGGCTCTATGGTGGGTCTCACCAAGTCCGCCAAATTCAGAGGCGCTATAGCTTTGCCGCACTTCACTTTAAATGCGGCTAACCACAACAAAACTAAAGTCCTCATGGAGCGCTTGTTGAACTCCACAAGTTCTGCTGATGAGTTATCCATAGATCATGTGACCAGGACTGTGAAGAAGGCAGAAACGCTGTGTGAATTGGTAGCCTTCTTCCAGTTCAAGAAAACTGGACTTGCTCTGCATCGCTTGAGACTCATTGACGACGAACTCCATCATCCTCTTGGAATGCCTTTGTATAAAGACGTTCCACAGATCGAAGTTGACTCGGCTCTAATGTACTCACCCGATTGTGCCCTTCTTTTTCAAAAGACTCCGGATGTACCTTTTGTTGGTGATCAGAGTGTTATTAAGTCCGGCAAGATAAAAAATGCATTGATTGCGTTGTTGGGTTTGAGTCTCATCGAAAATAAATTGTTCATGAGACAAATGAAATTCGGCTCCACCCCCACTCAATTGTCGAACATCTCGTCGATCACCATTGGACTCATAAGCGGCTATGATCTCATGATTTTGATGTTAATGTTGCTGCTGATATGGACTTCTGACTTATACTTGTTATCTGCGAGTATAGCGGTATTTAAAGGCATTCTTTTTTACGTCTTGGAAACGCCTTACAGATCTTCCATCGAAGCCACTCAGTTGAACGAACGTGGCACCACGTGGTGGCAAATTTTGAGAGCTTCCGGCCGGGAAACGAGTAGGGGACTGAATCCAGAGCAATCCCCAAACAGTGATCTTGAAGCACAATCAGCTTCTCCGGGACCTTCCCAGGCTGGCACAAATGCTGAGCCAGCGCCTATCAATCAAGAATTTATAGCCCCAAGCGAACAGAATCGGAGCTTTTTCGTGATAATATTCTTCACGTTTGCCTTCTTGGCGTTATTGATGTTACAATCCATGTCGTGGAATGCTACTTTGTATCGCGTGGTGAGAGATGTTCTTCTACTCGGACTTCATTCGTTTTGGTTCCCTCAGTTCATGAGGAGCACTTTAAAAAATAGACCCAAATACTTGTCTTGGGAATTTGTCTGGGGGATAACCATTATGAAATTGATCCCTGTGGCATACTTTACATTAAAGAAACGGAATCCATTCAAAGACACATACGAGCCTTCGCTATTTTACCTTGTGGCTGGTTGGATGGGCATCCAGATTTCTCTCTTGTACTTGCAAAGCAAGCTTGGCGCTCGTTTCTGGATTACCGACAGATTTTTGCCCGAACAATACAATTACCATCCCATTATTCATATACAAGCCCTTCCAAGAGGCTTCGTCAAGGATGAGTCAGCGAAAGCGAACCCCAGTGCAGGCCCAGAGGTTTCGATGTACTGTGGCGACTGTGTGATATGCATGGGAATTATAAACCTCCCCATACTCATGGAACAAGCGGAAAGCAAAAAATATGCGAATCTCATGGACGGCATCATGGTAACTCCATGTCATCACCTATTCCACACGCCATGTTTGGAGAGCTGGATGAAGTACAAATTACAATGCCCCGTGTGCCGCTCGGCTATCCCGCCTGTTTGAAGCTATGTATCTTACGTAACGAATTCATGCATATAAACTGAAGTAAGCGCTCGGCCCCAAGTATTTTTTGTACCGACGCTGTGACGATTCGCTACAGGCTCAGGATTCGTTCCGACAAATTTGAACATGTACAGTGGAAATTCATGTCTATCATAAACTCGGGTGAGAGTGAATGGGGGCGCTGTGACAGTTGGGAGCGGCTTGTTTCGCGAGCTCTGTTGAGATGAGTATGGGTGGAGCCCAATGCCTGGGACGAGGTCATCATCACTTGTTCCTGCGCAGACTCATCCCGCGTGATCTTTTCGGTGGGAGTCCCATTAGAGTTCGCGCTGCTGCTGGAACGCCTCAACCTCGAGAAGAAGGACGGCGATGGATTAGCTCTCTTTGCAGAACCACTATTGTGGTGTTTTTTAAACGGTGCCTGGAGAAACGAGATGTAGGGGCGCATCACCGGGCAACAAAGCATCAGCTACCGCGACTCCTGTTTGACGTATTGATGGCTTAATGATATGTCAGGACCTCCGAATTTGGTTGAGACGGAGCTGAAAAGGGGGACGTGGGGCTGCCGTGCTCTCTTAAAGAGATCTGAATGTGCGGTCAAGATTTGGGTGCAACTAATAAGACTCAATTTTGCCTGAGCATATGGATTAATTAGGATTTAATACTGTGACGTTCGGACCAGAATTGCAAAAAGCCTTCCAGGCACAAAGCGAGACCGCAAAGCGCTATATGTATGCTCGAAGCCGTTTCCGATGGAAAGGCCATTGGCGCACAAGGACATGCCGCATGCGCATTTTGGGGGCGGAAACGGGAACAAAGACGGGCCGGTTTCTCATGACTCCATCGCATATAAACACAGCTCGGGCCCTGGCGGCTTTTTCAAATCATGACCGGAAACTGGCCGGTCCTAAGTTTCAACTTGGCTTGGTACTAATTTATTGCAGGTTGTGATTGTGATGATGAAATAGACCCATCACCTTGGTTCCTGGCACGGATTTAAGACGCGGCCGCGCACTCCGAAACTCCGTTCCGTCCCGACTCGAAAAGCTGTGCATGAGACAAACCACATAACACACTCCACACAGCACACAACGCAAACACATGCCTCAAGAAGACATAGCTCAGCAAAACATCGCTCAACTCAGAGCGGTGCCCCTTTTATGTCTTCTGATTCGAGTGATGAAATTGTCGCCTTCAGTAGGCACTCTGCCTTAAGGTGTGCCGAAAGCCCGCGAAACCACGAATAAAGACGAATCTCTAAAAAAACTGCGAACCGTCCAAACCGAAAAGTAACTTTAAATGCTCCCCAAAATTTAGATTTCCCCAGATTTTCGTGTATCCTTCTTGAAATGAAGTGCATAGAGTTGAATCTTCCACTGAAAGAATTAAAGAAACAAATATTCCTTGGACGGCATCGACCTGCAGAAGGCTTACTTAGTAATTACTCGCACTGCATATAAACCACGGTGTGTTTCGCTTGACGTTTGGTTCGCGTAACCAACGCTGCTGATAAAACATTCTCACCTTTCTGAAGTTTCACCTGCTGCACCTTTTCTCAAGCCACTTAGGTACGCAGTGACTCTCTTTTCGTCTCCTATAATAAAGTTGCGTGGATCATGTACTAGATTCTTCGGCAACGAGAAAAGGTTGCATATTTGTACCCAGTGGTCAAAAGAATCCATATTGTCCTCAAGCTTGCCAATGTCATGATTGCTTGCATATTTGGCAAGGTTGTGCTCTGCTAGAAATTCTTCAACATGCGCAAGCTTGAAATTCTTTTTGCCCACCTGGGCTGAAGACTGATGCTTCGCTTTTTGTGCCCTCTCGAAATCCGAGAAGTCGTTAAGCGTCACCCTCAATTGCCTATATAGAGACTCGAGATCGCAGCCGGCGCTTTGGAACGAGTCTAACTCTTCCTTGTACTTTTTCTCGAAATCGACGTAGTACATTTTCCTGACGTCGCTCTTTCTTTCCTGAAGAAACCGATAAAATCTGAGAGTATCCGTTGGAAAAGAGTTTTGAGTCTCTTTCTCATGACTTGCCTCACTTGCCTCATGACTTGCGTTGCGCTTGGTGACCCAATTGTTAAAGGCCCGTTCTCTCATGGAAGGCTCCGACAAATTGTAATACTCAGGATGTCGGGAGAACTTGGGAAGGAGGTCCTCCTCTACCAACATCCAAGGGTCCATCATTGAAATCTCGTCCTCGTACTGATCAAGAATCGCCTCGAACTGTTCGATCTGTTTATTATGGGGAATTTTATGCTCACCCGGAGCAACAGCCTCATCTTCGTCGTCAAGCCCCAAATCAAGCCCAGAATTGATGTCGTGAGTGGATATGTCATCTTCCGAGCCATCATCTTGCTGTGCGTCCGAGGGATCTTCCTCGCTCGAAGAGTACCCTAAAGATAGCCCCAATCCTGAAGCAGAAGCAGCCAGTGGGCCCGAGGGCTGTTCGGAATCCAACTTGGGTTCGAGGTCATCTGATTCTGCTTCTGTCTCCCCCAGAGATACTTCCCTATGAGATTCGACTTGGGGGTGGTCAAGAGACTCGTAGTCTGGGAATGCAGGGGTTTCGAGATCCAGGTTTTTGGATACTGATGTAAGCAGTTGTTTGCGAGCAGGCACGGAATCAGGGCGTGCCAGAGGCTTGAATTGTCGGGTCTCGGAGCCGAAGTCTACTCCATTCGACTTGGCGAAGAGCACGGCCAAATCGTCAAAATTGACTTTAACCGCGAGATCACTGATGCCAGTCTCCCCGAGCTGCCAAACCGACCTCTTTGTTGCGGAGTCATAATAGAAGTGCTGAGCGCCTTTCAGAATAACAATATACCACAGCGTCCCCGCAATGGGGTAAACGAAGTGAGGCAGTAGCATAGTGCGATGCAACTTACAACCGGATGCGGAAATAAGTACTTTTCCCCGCCGCGACACTGGCCTCGCTCCCACCACTAAAGGGTCCTCACTACTGAAAACGTCCGGATTCTTGCTCTACAAGAAAACTAGAAATAATTGTGCATTGGCTCCGTAGTTTGATACTTTACTATAGTGCTTCATAGGAAAGCGAGCTTCAAGAACGAATAGGTGGCATGAGAAGAACCAATGCATGTCAGGAAACGGCCAGAAAGATGCCAGGCGGAATCAATGCCTCGTGCGAATTCTTGCGGCTGCGCTTGCACTCGGAAATGTCAAGAATACACGGCTGACTCAGCTGACCAACGTGTTGACGGACATTTTGACGTTGCGCGAATCGGAGAGAGCCAAGCCCAGGTCCCCCGGCTCGAGGCTCTCGGGGTCCTTCTTATCCTCGTCGCCCTGCCGCTTGTACAGCTTGCGGATGCGCGAGATGGCTGCCTCGGAGCCCTTATGTAGACTCTTTGCGTGCCGTAGAAGTAAGTCCCTCCGCGAAAAGGGCCGCGAGCAGATTCCACAAACGAAGGGCTTGGCCTTGGTGTGCGTCAGGGCGATGTGACGGTTCAAGTGCTCCTCGCGGGTAAACGCTCGCTTGCATTGGGTGCAATTGTATATACGGGAGTTGCCCGTGGCGGTCTTGGTGCCGTACGCACCATGGTTGTTGATGGAGTTGTTATAGTAGGTATCTCGTACATCTGACATGACACAAACAAATTCCGTTTTCGAACAGCTGAAACGAAACCCAGCTGGGAGATCCATTAAGGTTTTTGTGAGGCCAGCGCCGTGGCTAAAGTGTAAGAAGCGTGCAATATTTATATGAGCCGGTGTAGCATTTGTTCACTAATGCAAGCAAGTGCCACAGACTGTTCCAGACAGATAGGCACGTCAAGATGGGGGAGGACCAAGAACAATGACAATTGGACCAGCTACTCGACGTAGTATTGAATGCTGCGCGAGTCAGGCGGGTCTCTACTTCAAGTTGGTGGCTGCGAAGGAAGGTTTAAGAGTGGGTAGGCTGGCTGAAATAACGGGTCGAATAGAGAGTGGTAAAATCTTTGGTGGATCAAGAGTTTATGCAATTACACGAAACGATCATGCAGAACGGCAGGGTTATAACTACTGGGTGGCGTCTCTAACCATGCCGAGAGACTTCCCCGCAGTGCACCCAAAATTGCTGTAAAGGGTACTAAGTGTCTCGAGTGCGGAGGCATGCCAGATGGACCCAGAGCGCCGCACAATGCGTGCACTACACTCTGACCTTTCAGTTGAGCAGACTGCATGCGGTCTGCAATACACTGGCTTATATGCACGATGGACTTAGCACCCATGAGGATCAAGTTTTAAGCTGCGATAAGCACCCTATTTTGCAAAACGGCTTGGTGCTTGAATCTAGTGATAGCCGTTGGTTCTGCATTTCACAACCATCTGCCAGTATTTTGACCAACATGGTGTTAAGCTTTCGGCGTCTCGAGCAGAATATCAAAGGTGGGGTTGCGAGACAACGCCCCATCTATATGCAAGATTTTTGGGCAACCCCGTCTCTAGCCCGGTTAGGTTTTTCTAAACAGTTCACCGGACTTCAATTTCGCTCCACAAATCTACTTCCGGTAGAAGGGAGAGTACATGTTCCAGATTCGATTAATGACGCCCCTCAAATCCCCGGTGTCACTTGAGTTGATCAAGGCAAGTTGATTCATATCATGCGAAAACTCCTCTTGGAGCTTTTTGGGAATCACCTCGTTCGAAAGAAGTGAGAGATTCACAATCTCCACAAACAACTTTCCGTCTCTTATGAGCTTAGCCTCGCCCCCTTCTGCATTGGCTAGCTTTTCGATTTGATTCATGCTCTTTAAGCAATCAAAGCGGCGATCCACTAGCCTGCGAGACAATGTGGAGTCTCTTTTGAGGGCATTATTTGCCTGATATAAAATGAAAAGAGACGGCGAGATCGATAGGATTCCAAACAATAATTGTTGCAGTTTGAGTAACTTATCAATTCCATTAATCGCAAGGCCCCCGTCAACCTTGGTCTTCTGCACTTGTATGAGTAAAGAGCGAATCAACAGACCCTTGATGACCGATTTGTAGGGAGATCTAATCTCGTTTTCATACTGGGACATCATCATGGTGAGATCGCCTTGGGCCACCGCAGAGTGGATCTCTGCCGGAGACGCTTTTACATGCATGTCTGCCAAGTAGTCGGTGACCATTCTCTCAAGGGAATCCAAATCTGATTTGAGAGATTCTTTGGACGTGATAGTCATAGTGTCGTCGTTTCGCAAGATGTTCAACATGTCAGTGATGGGCTTGACAATCCAGTTGCTCCAAAACCCCACCAAAGTATCGAGAAAATTGTGTTTAGACCATTCAAGGATTTCTATTCGGTTTTTCCAGATATTCAATGAAGTGGATGGGCCGTAGTTGATAGCCACAAAAATGAGGGGCCAGTATCTGGCCCAAAAGCTCGGGGGAGCCGTCGACCTCAAGGACTTAATGTCATATATAAGACCTTCCACACACTGAATCAACGAAGATATTTCGCCATCTGCATCAGGAAAGATTGCAGACATTGCTCTGGTGTTGATTGGCAAGTTGTTCAATATCGTGCCTAACAACATGTACTTCTCATCCAATTGGCCGTTCACGCATTTGATTTTCTCTTTAATCTCCTGGTCAAAACCGTTGAATATCATTTTGAGCGGAGCGAATTTGGATTGCTTGATGACGTAATTGACATTGAACTTTCCAAAAGACTTAACAATCAGTCTCTTCACAGAATTCACGAGTAATGCCAAACGTTCCAACAATGTGGGTGCTTCAGAAAGCAAGGAGTAATCGTTTTTTTCATAGGCGTCAGAAAGAATTCTGTAGACTCGTTCAGGAAGCGTTTGTACCCCATACAAGGCCTTGGAATAGTTGGAAAGCTTCAAATCAGTCCAGTAGCTTAATTGACTCTTGGCTACCACCGTTTGATAGATGATGTTGTTTGACAAGTGATATACCAATAGCAACCTTGAATATTCGCCGATAATGGAGATCATACGTTCATCTGTGTCGCTATGAATGAACAAGTCCTTCACCTTCTTCTGGTATGCTTTCAAAGTGGCCAAGCTCACATCAGGAATAGCAGTCAACTTCGAGTCACCGATTTTGAAATCATAATAAAAGTCGGAGAAAATGGCGTCAATGGAAGCCCGGCTAGCGGTTCGTGAGGATAGGTCGATTGTGGCATCATTTATGTCGGCCAAGAACTGGTTGGTGGAGTCGTTCAATTGCTTCCATTGTTCTAGGATCTTGGCAGATATTGTGTTGTTGGAGCAAATTTGGCCCTTTATCAGATTGGGCAAGAGTCCGGGTCTGAAGAAATCCATGGTGGTGATGGTGTATTGGTTGCTGCGCCGCGATTGATAGGTGCGAATAAACCCCAGCATCCACCGTTAGCCGGTGTTAGTTGTTTCTACTTTCTTAATGAACCGGGAAGCTCTCATGTGTCTGCATGTGATATGTTCGGGCTTTGTCTAGTTTGTTGTGATATTCATAGAGCTACTTGAAAACTTCTCTATGTTTCATGAAATGGCTCAGGGTAAATAAGTCACTGCCAGCCATTATTTCTCAACTCATCAATTACTCTTCATCCACAGTATCCACCACACCCAGAGCTTTGATTAACTCATCCACATCACTGTCACTCCAGATCTTGGGAAGCACGCCATCCTTGCCCATACTCAAGGTGGCAAACTCCAACTTCTCGCTGTTCAAGTTGCTGCTGTCCACGGTCTTCAGGAGAACCTTGATGGCCAACTCACACGCCTCCTTCAATTTCATGCTGTCTTTGTAATCTTTCTTGAGCAACGTTTGAGCTGCAGAATTGTTGGCGCCGATCGAAGTGGCCTTCCACCCACTGTAATTTCCTGAGGGGTTGGATGTGTACAATTGAAATTGATAGCGGTCGTCATGGCCGGCATAGATGAAACTGACACCAAAAGGACGCAACCCTCCGTGCTGTGTGTACCCCTGCTTGACATCACACAAGTTTTTTATAAGAAGCTCGCAGGGGATTTCCTCGTTATATGTCTTCAAGTACCGCTGTGCCGTCACCCGTGCATTATTAACAAGAATAGATGCATCTGCAGTCATACCAGCAACGGCACACATCATTTGGTCATTCAAGAAATAGAGTTTCTCTGCCGATCCATCGTTGTCTAGCAACTTGGAGGTGACTTTTTTCTCACACGCCAACACCACGCCGTCCTCGGCCAAGATGCCAATGGCGGTGCCAGCGTTCGAGATTGCCTCCTGTGCATACTCCACTTGATAGAGTCTTCCCTCGGGAGAGAAAATTGTGGTTCTGGAGTCGTATCTTCTAGACATGAGTGTATGGATGGTTTCGGCAGGCTGGCCCAATGTTTTTTCTCAAGCCTAGTGGCGACTGCCTGCACACTGGCACTTTTGAGAACCTACATCGAAAGTCCTACCGAGCTGAGACTAGATGATACTTTGACTTTCACTGCTTCCACTCGATCACTGCGAATGGGCTTCCTTCACAAGACCACATTTACAATTGCAACACTTTAACTGACAAAAGTGGCCTTAACCCGTGATCACGTGCCGCGTTGCAGCAGTCTCAACGAGGCCCGCACGTCACTCAACAACCAATGAAATACTTTATCTCGTCCCAGAATGTTCCTCTTGGCTATACGACGCCGAAATTCCCCTCCCTCTATTGGCCTACTGGACCTAGGCGAGCAAAGTTCCAGAGCTCCTACCTCTATTACTCAAAGGATATCTGGACATTTACAGTGTACTGGTCCATCATCTTCTTTTCCCTAGCATACACCATCGTGGCGGTGGGTTCCGCCTCAAACATGATCATTCAGAGACTACGGCTTAACGAAAAGCTTCGAAACGGCTCGCCAAAGCTAGGCCTCAAACCAATCCTCGTGGCAGTGGGGTTTGTTTTCCTTGGCCTGGCACAAGGGTTGATCAGTGGAGCCGTCGTGGGCCTCGTGCTACTGGCTCTATACAGGGCCGGCTCTTTGAGCATGACTACATGGACGCCTATGAGCTGGGGAGTGGCCATGATTCTTTACCATATATGCTCCAGCTACAGCACCAGTCTGTTGTTGATATGACCGGAAGTGCAAAAATCGCCAAACATTCGCAGCACGAGTCTATCTCACAAATCCAAACACAAGATTTTATATAGATGGAGTCGCAAGTGCATGAACTGTTCGATCTTGTGAACATTACTATCCACGTCTATAGGCCCCCACAGTTCACCAACCAGGTATAGCACGGGCCTTTCTTGACATGGCCAAGTAGCCAAGGTCCTGGGGATTACTTTTCGTGTCAAGATAATATGGGGCTTGCTTTTTATTTTGGCTGAGTATTTCCTAGCAAGAGGCGTAGATACGCCAGAGGCGCATGCTTTAGATAAGGGTCGCGCCGTGGCGCACTATAACAAAATATTATGAAATTAAAATGTATTGCTATACGCAGCACAATTGAAGATCTCCTACATTAGCCTCGTGCCCGCGGCTTACCCTAGGGACGCTTTGAGGCAACTGCAATGAGCAGCACAGAAATCCTGTCGACCCTCGGTGGTTTTGATTTCATTCAGATCCACTCGCTAAGCCATAGATTCAGCCATCCTTCAACCCCAGAGCATGAGAAGCAGCCTCTAGCGGAGAAAGCTTTGAGCTTAATGGACAAGCACCAAGCGCTCCATCCGAGCCATCAGCAAATGTGCCAGTTTCTTCTCTCGGAAGGCAGCGAACAGAGTGCTCGATTTGGAGAAGAGTGGATCCTTGCCATTAAAGACCACACTACGACATCGATTCTTAAAGAAGAAGGCACCGTATTCAGCGATAAAGAGGGGGCGTTTCAGGACATTGTACCTTTATTGAAGAGCCTGTTTCTCAGGGCAGATTTCCAAATGCTCGAATACTATCTCAATAAGTTGCTCTCGACACAGTTCTCAAGCACCTTTAGCAATGAGGGTTCACTGGCCAAGAACAGATACTTTGAGTTTGCGTTCTATCAGATGATTTGCATTCTTTATGGCCAGTTTTGGTTCCACGACCTCAATGTCTCTGAGAACCCTGATCATTCGAATTCAAGCAGCAGCGATGCACTCAACTGGACTGTGATTGAGAAGAAAATCGATACTTTTCATGCCAGCTGCGAGAACGAGTCGGAAGCTTCGCCCAGTGAAATTTCCCTGGGTGCTTCATCCTCAGATCTTGAATTTTACTGGGCCAACAAGTGGTTCTGCGCATTCATCACGTTCAAGGAAAACAGATTCAACGAGTTTGTTCAAAGATTCGACGCTTTGAAGCCACACCTTGCAGTCTTGGAGAGTTTGCAGGTCCACTCAGAGGCTCTCATTCTTTATGCAATAGCCAGCATTGCTACCAAGTCCTTCAAGGACTTGAATTTCAGCGCTGAAGACCACTTGTTGGACTGTTTCACTTCGAGCCCACTGGTCATCAGCGGCGTTTACGGACTCTTGGATCAATTACAGATGGGGAATTTCGTTGAAGCGAAGCATCTCCTCAATGCAGAGGGTTGCGTGCAAACGCTAGACTCAGTTATTGCATACGCACTCCCGCACAAGACAGTGGGGACGTTCTGGGATGCTTTGGAAGTGATAATTGACCTGAAAGTCTTTCTTTTGATCATGTCAATGACCAAGTACATTCCACGGGAAAAAATGCTCGACATGATGGGGTATGTCGACGCGGAGCCCTCGGTTAAGGAGTCCGTGTCGAACAAGACGGTCCTCCTACTATCGGTCTTGAATCTCAACAAATCAAACGTGTTTTACGATCAAGTTGAGGATCGTTTTTGCAATCTTGCAATTGACAAGGAGACCCAACTTTCGCAACTAGAGGAGCAGGTGGCCAAGGTGGAACACACGATTAAAGCGGAGGCCCTTGCAACCCAGATGAGGGGGCTCCTCGTGTCCAATTTTTTCAAGGACTTGAAGCAGTCTCAAGATTGACCTGAAGAATTGGCCATGAAATACCTGTACGCTAACCGCATGACTTGAAGCCGGCCAGACATCGGTTCAAACTTCACTTTGGAGACATCAAGGTCTGAGGGTTCTCCCGAGAGTAGCTTTGAAATTAGGAAGCCCGTTATCATGATGAGAAACACACCACAGTCATCGAAATTGTTCTGCTGATCGCAGGTCATTTTCAAAACCAGTACCTTGGTGGGGGATTTAAATAGAATGGTTGAGATTCTAGACGCTAGTTTCTTGAGCAAGGTGTCGCCTTCTTGATCGGCGTCGAAGGCCATTGAATCATACACAAGGAGCTTCTTCTCCGAAACACTCAAGACGCAAAGGGCCCAGTGGTCGCCATTATTTGCATCTTCCAAATCAACATAGTCGCAGTCTTCCATGAAATTAAACGGAATGAACACGAGTTTCAGTTTGCGCAAGTCATCCATGGGGAGCAAATTCTTGAGGTCCTCTTCCATGGGGTAATGCGTCCAGAGCTGAACAACTGATGGGTATAGGAGATGAATATGATGGCCGAAACCAGAGGGCTTGAGAATGAGCTCCGACACAAGCTCATATACGAAGGAAATGTCATTGTCGTTGAGCCATTCCTTGGGCACCAAGTGGCTAGCGTCCGACTTATAGAACGCAATCAGCTTGAATTGAAACAATTTGCTATCCGACTCGGCCGCGTCGTTGCTGATTCGTCTGTAGAGATTGATGAGCTCTTTCAGGGCCTGGTCCGGGTTATATGCGGAGTCAACTGCTTGATGTTGATGTTGGGGACCAGCCGATTCATCAGCGGAACGCCGCTTCACGAGCGTCCTGTTGTCGTGCTTTGCTGCCTTGACTGCTGCCTTGACTGCCTTCTTGGCTTGCCGTTTCTCCTTTTTGCTCTGAGGGGTGTTTGGTTCTAAGGATTCAGAGGCCGCCAAGGCGTATTCAGGAAGATTTGGCGCCAAGTCGAGCTGACCGATGCCATCGGAGACTATGTTGTGTGCGAGTACCTTGGGCTTTTCCGCAGTGAAGACAAGCCCTTTGTGAGTATCCCATACATATGGCATCTTCTCTGCTCGGGCTTTGCGGAGTAGTATTCACTACTCTCCATGCACGAAGTCTGCGCGACAGGTGCATCGAGCCTTCAAGCAGCCTTCAAGCCCTACACACTCGCTTCAACCACAGGCAAGCCCTTCGACCACAGCCAAGTCCTACACCCACAGGCAATCCCTACACACACAGCCAAGCCTTTGGACTCTCCAGCGATTGCAAGGGCCAAAATGTCGTTTCGTTTCCAGCCGGCTTTGGCCTGGAAGCGTGCTTCCTCAAGCCTAGCCTCTCGGCCGCCCCCCAGAGTGCCCTACAAAACAGGGCAGCCCATGCACGAGACACGAACACACATTCTTCCCAGAGCAGGAGACTTGACCCCCGGAATCTCAGCATTGGAGTACTACAACCGGCGCCTAGCCTTGGCTCAAGCCATGCCCGCCCGGTCCGTGGCCATACTCGCGGGAAACCGCATTATACACAGCTCAGGCAGTGTTTTCTATGACTTCCAGCAGGACAACAACTTGTACTACCTAACCGGGTGGCTCGGCCCAGACTCCGTGGCCCTTTTAGAGAAGGTGGCCGATTGTGGGTCAGACGAGGACGTGGTGTTGCATATAATATGCCCTCCCAAGAACGCATCGACCGATTTATGGGAAGGCGATAAGAACGGGCTTGAGGCGGCGGTAGACTTCTTCAACGCCGACCACGTGGAGAGCATTAACAAGCTCGAGTCGTATGTGCAGAAAGTGGTCAACCGAAACGAGGTTGTGTTTTACGATGGCGCCGTGTCAGGCCACAGCACCAAGTTCTCGCAGTTCTTCAACTTCCCCAGTGCGAACGCTCACGCGGCAACGCTTTCAGAGCTCTTGAAGAGGGGCCGCAAAAGCGTGCGCGGTCTTCGGCCCATTCTCGACCAGCACCGACTGGTGAAGTCAGAGGCGGAGATCAAGGTGATGCACCACGCCGCGCGCATCTCCAGCAGGGCCATCAACGGCGCCGTGGCCAAAGTGGGCAGTGGCGAGCCGGTCAAAACAGAGAAGACTCTTGCAAAGTACCTCGAATATGCGTTTGTGCGGGGCGGCTGCGATAAACAAGCCTACATCCCCGTGGTTGCCAGCGGAGAAAATGCCTTGACCATCCACTACACGCGAAACGACGATTTGTTGTATGAGGACGAGTTGGTGTTTATAGACGCGGGAGGAAAGCTCGGAGGCTATTGCGCAGACATCTCGCGCGCATGGCCCAACCATGTGCGAGGCTTCTCAAATGCCCAAAGAGACTTGTACCAGGTGGTTCTAGCGGCCAACAAGGCCTGCATAGACGTGTGCTCCGAGGAAGATGGCGTGTCCTTGCAAGACCTCCACAACTTGGCTGTGGTGAACATGACCCAAGGCTTGAGAGGCTTGCCTGGCTTCTCGTCGCTTACGCGGGCCGAAGTGTCTCGCGACTTGTTTCCTCATTACATCGGGCACCACTTGGGGCTCGACCTACACGATGTGCCCAGCGTGTCGCGGCACGCCAAGCTCAAAAAGGGCAACGTGGTGACGATCGAGCCTGGATTGTACGTTCCTTTCAACGACAAATGGCCGCGCCATTTCCAGGGCATTGGGATCCGCGTGGAGGACGACGTTGCGGTGGGAAAGTCCCGTGCTAACACCAGGAACCTCACCAGCCTGTGTGTGAAGGAGATCCAGGATATAGAGGCATTGATCTCCGCGGGGAGGGTGACCACGCCTGGCGCCCATGACGAGTTGGTGCATCTCGATCTTTAATCATTATTCATGAGCCTATGTACACTTGCGCCATCTCACCGGCCAACATTCAACAATAAACTATTCTTGCCCTCATCGCCCGCTTTTCCTGATGGCAAGTAAGACACGTTGGGTGACAGAGCCAAGGTCTGCGCAATCTCCTTGGACGCGTCCAATCTTCTGATCTTCAATAAGCCATCGCCTGCCTTGGCCAAAGCCTTGGAAACGGTCTCGGCGGCCTCGGCCTCTCCTTCGGCCCGGATCACCGCGGCCTTTCTTTCCTGCTCTGCCCTGTCAACCAAGTACTTGGCTCTCTCTGCGTCCTGCTGCGCAATTTGCTTCTGTTCCACGGCCTTGGTGAACTCCGTGCCGAAAGCCATGTGGGTGATTGAAACATCCTCCAACCGGATGTTGAACTCGTTGGCTCTCCTGGAGAGCTCCTGGCGGATCCGGGCCGAAACAACCTCCCTCTGCGTGATAAGTTCAGCGGCATCGAATTGAGCAACACAGCTCTTCAACACCTCGTTTCCGATGGCCGGCAAAACCCTCTCGTCGTAGTCCAAGCCAAGTGTCTGATAAATCGTGGGCAACTTTAACACTTCTGGTCTATGCAAAACCCTCAAGGTCAACGACACATTCTGCAAATCCTTCGATCCGGTTGTGGTGGCAATTGTCTTTGGCTTGGTGCGGACGTCGTAGATAATGGCTTTCTGCAACCATGGGATCACGAAATGTGTGCCTTCGCCTATGACGTTGGGCTGCACACCGTTCAAACGGTCAAAAATGACCGCTCTTTTTCCACCCTCCACGTCGTAAATAGCCGACTGGCCAAGAGTTATGGCTACTCCCAAGGGGATGGCGATACGAGAGATGATATCTGCGGGCTTGAAAGGCATCAAAGTGGTATGTAGTAGGTGTCACCGCTGCGATACAGGCAATTTTCGGAGGCAAACTTTGCCGGTGTACGGATGTGCGCCCCCAGGTAAGAGACCCCGTGGACAATGTGCCTACTTTTGTTTTGATCCAGTGGTATTAGATATGAAAGCTGAAGTCTCCTAACAATCCTTTGTATTCGGGCTTCTAGAGAAGCTGTGCTCGCGCCTTCGGCCAGAATGCCAATGCCTTTTCGATGTCCCTGTCCTGGCGGCATCTAGCTGAAGGGACCAGGACTGACGGTCAGCCTGTCTTCTATTATACATCGAGATTAAACCTCGTGGGTACTGAGTCAGCTACTCAATGAAGTAGACCAATGTCCAGGCCGCGCCCGCGGCCACAGATCCTATGACCACCATCTGGAAACCCTCGGTGATCTTCTTCAACGTTCCACAGTCGTCACCCAAAGAGACAGAGGTCTTGACGAAGCCAAAAACGAACAACGTGAGGATCATGACAAGTACGGAGATGATGAGTCCTGTCTTTACAACGTCACAGAAGAAGTAGGGGAGGAGAGGAATGAACCCGCCGAGAAAGTAGCCCGAGCCGATAGTCAAAGCAGAGGTCAATTCCCTTCCCTCAGCCGGTTCTTCCAAGCCCTTTCCGAAACGGATGACAAAGTCAATCAAGTCTTTGGGAGAAGAGTCCAAGTCTCTCAAGAAAGACGCGATTGTGTTTTCGCTGGCACCCAATTCAAACATGATCTCAGCAGCTTCCTGGTTGATGGTCTCAGGTTTCTTGAAAAACTGCAATTTCTCTTTCTTAACTTCACTCTTGTAGTAATCCATTTCACTCTTGGCAGCTAGGTAGCCTCCCAAGCCCATGGATATGGCGCCAGACACCAATTCGGCCATTCCGCCGGTGATGACAAGCTTTGACGAGCCTAAAGATGATAAGCCAGCGGTCAATGCAAATGGAACGGTCAATCCATCGGAGAGACCAATAATGATGTCACTCATGACACGAGGGTCGAAGGAGTTTATGAACCCAGACGCCTCGTCTTCGTCAGAGGATTCGCCACTTCCGGCGTGTTTGACGGCACTGAGTATGGCTTCCTCAGAGGCAGCTTCTCGCGCCCTGTCAGATGCTGGCTCAGTGGATCCGTAAGGAATTTGGTTGCTTTCGATCAAGCTCTCCGCCTGTCTCAATTCCTCATCTTCACGAGAGGGCTGCATGAGCTTGACGATGGCATTCTTAAGGGTCACCAACATTGGTTCAGGGACGGGGGTTCCGAGGGTTTATTGCGTTTGTGTGTGTTTGTAGATCAAGCGATGGCTGGCCATGCAAATGGGAGGTGATTTCTCGTGCGAGAGAAGCGAAGACACGATTGCGGTGGTGTATAGAGAGAAAGCCGAGTCGGGGAATCACGGATCGGTTCTGTTATGAGCTGAGCAATGATCAGCGCTTTTATTGCAGATTGGGGTAAATATGCTGTAGTTGGACCAAGAAGAAGAAAAACACTAGGGGGTGAACTGCACGGCCGCAAGCTTTTAAGTGATGCGTCCCTGACCGCATATCAGTAAAGTAGAGGCGTTTGGTCTAGGCAGGCGCGCTCCGGCATACAGGGCGCTGGCTTACATATATTTGTGCTCTGATTGGTGTGCGCCGTTAGATTTATCCACATCACGGCCTCCTTCCCACCTGTATTTTGAGATGCGATGACGCAACTGGCCGCCACCCATCACTGATTTGCCCTTGTATTGGAGCCGGAAGAAAAAGTTCAGATCTTCCTAAAAGCACATGATCTTTTTCAAACAGAATGTTTTTTTCTGAACAGCACACGACCTTTTCCAAACAGTAAATGATCTTGTTTCGAAGCTTGTTGACATTTTGTATTGACCCTGTAGCGCCACGCTACGCGTATGCCACACCATGCTCACTCAAAAGCTTAATGACACCACGCAATTGACAAGACTGCCATTTGAAATAGTTCGAAACCACAAATTTCTGCACTGAAAACACCGTCGTTTTGAGGAACTATACTGCAGTTTTCACAAAGCATTGCTTGCAACCTCGTCTGGCTTCTGCAACTCTATGCCGTGCCACTCATTGTGGGAAGGGCTCCATTTTCTTGCGGTCCAAATCTCTTGCCTGAGATGAGAGAAATCTGCAGATGAGATCCTGTAAATGGGGAGTCTCGTAAAAGTGCTGTAATTGATAATTCTGTGAACTCCTGTATTGAGGAATCCCGTATAATTCTTGCATCGAGGGGTAGCCCTCTAAATCAATCATGGTCATGAGGCAATCCCAGCAGTTGTCCGCTTACTTTCTCTATAGTCCAAGATCTGCTGCACAATACTGCACACGCACTCTTCCAAAGGGATAAAGTCAAACTTCAAAAGCTCTCGCGTGGCTTGATTGCTGGTGGACGCTAGAGTACTGATGTCAGCAGGGCCAGAGCCCGGGGTCCCCTTTGGACATTCAAGCTGAGGAAACTTATCATTGATCACATCAAGCATCATTTGAACACTAAAGTGTCCATTGGTCATGTAAAGACGTTTTTCCTTGGTGTCCAGTCTCTCAAACGCGGCCAAATGAGCGCGTGCCACGTCCCTGACATCAACGTAGCCTCCTTTGTCGTTGCTGAAGGTTTCTGATGGCTTCAATTTCATCAACCCGTGCACCATCTCGTTGGACGTGTTGAGTTTGTCTGAGATCTCGTTGGCAAACGCCTGGGGTCCAAACACATACACCGGGTTCACGGTGCTTAACGTGGGGAAATTCGCGTTGCTTCTGTAGTATTGCCACGCCAACTTCTCTGCAAAGGACTTGGCTCCGTAATATGCGCTGATGGGATCCTTGATTGCATCCTCGTACGAAATGTTATTCCAGCTTTCTTCATTGAAAGAGAGCGCAGCATTCTGCTCATCCTTGGCGGAGTACAAGGCCGCATCACTGGAGGTGATCACCAACCTCCGCAAAGCCGTGTTGCCACCATCGACCTGCTTTTTGACCGATTCCAACACACTCTTCGTTCCGTTGATGGCTGGGAGAATAAGGTCCGTCTCGGGGTCGGTGGAATCGTAAAAGTACGGCGACGCAGTATGAAGAACGATCGATATGTCCGGATACCTCTCGAACACCTCATCAAAGCATCCGGGCGTTGACATGTCACGCACAACGACGAACTCGAAAAGGCCCTGGTTCACTGTGTCGAGGTTTTGCTTGAGCTTTTCACCTTTGGCACTCAGGCGGACCGTGCCCACTACTGAGTAGTGCTTTGACACGGCGAGCTTCACAATATGCTGTGCAATGAATCCAGATGCACCTGTAACTAGGATTTTGGCCATGGTAAGTAAGTTTTTTTGACCCGTGAGTTTATTTTGACCCGTAAGTTTATTTTGACCCGTGAGTTTATTTTGACCCGTGAGTTTATCTTAACCTGTGAGTTTCTGAAGGGGCTCGTCGGTTATTAAGGCTCGTGTCAATTCCTAGATAAGGCGCACTGGCTCGTACAGTATGCCGGGTTCACGCAGTGTGCCAGATTATTGAGAGATTAATTCCAAAAAGCCTCAGCCATCGTAGGCGCCATAAACTAACGATGGTCACATAACTTGGAAGCTTAAGATAATGCAGCCATTAGGATTGGCTTCATTGCGGAAGCTTTAGCGGGTCTGACGATGGGACGCGGCTCGTTGACTCCCTCGTGGGTTTGCCTTAAGTACTCGTAATGAGTCGGAAGGCGGCGCGCCATATTTATGTGGGAGCACATTTCACCCGTGGAACCTCACCCAGCTTCTGTTCAGTCTAAGGGCCATCTTAGGAAGCCAAGACACAATGCGCCCCCGCCCCCGCGTGTTCTCGGCTTTAGGCCTTAAGCGAAGCGCCCTATTGATTAGTCATACCGCGCAACAACCTTCCCAAACAGGTGAGCCAATCGCCGTTTTCGCAGTGGTCAGCCAGTCACCTTTTTACAAGCCAAGTCGCCTTTTCTCTTCTTGGAATCCTCGTCGAATCTGGAAAACTCATCAAAAACTCGTCCCTTCGCCCTCAATGTACATTCCAAAAAAATACCAGCTTGACTCGTGGGATGTCAGAGAGGAACTTATCCGCACCTACCCCTTGGGCACAGTTGTCACCACTGATGAAGACGGCTCCATAGTTGCAAACCATATCCCCTTCTACTTACACATCGACAAGGAGACCGGAAAGAAATACTTGCACGCACACATAGCCAAGAAAAATCCCCAGATCCCGTCGTTGACCCACAATGACCGAGTGTTGGTGATCTTCCAGTCGCACGACTCTTACATCTCGCCCTCTTACTATCCTGAAAAGGAAAGAACACACAAGTTTGTGCCCACATGGGACTTTGCTGCTCTTCACATCCATGGAAGGCTGAAGATTGTCCCTGACTATGACTTTGTTCGCGCACAATTGAACGCCTTGACTGACCAGCAGGAAAAGCCCAAATCGTGCCCATGGAAGGTCTCGGACGCGCCAGAGAAGTACTTGGATTTGATGCAGAAGGCAATCACCGGGCTCGAAATCGAGATCGACGAATCTTTGTGCAAGTTCAAGTTTGAACAGGGCATGTCTGCGGAGAACAGCACTGGTGTTGTCGAAGGCTTGGCCCAGGACGGAATGACCGAGGTTTCTGAATTCGTGAAGAAGTGTAATTCATAGGAGAAAATACATCTAGTAATGTTGGTAGTTCGTTTGAGTAGTCCGTTTGGGTAGTCCGTTTGGGTAGTCCGTTTGGGTAGTCCGTTTCGGTATTCCGTTTGGGTACTTTGTTTGGGTAGTTCGCGTGCTCAGTCCATGCTACCAGTCCATGTGCATGTCCGGACACTTTTCATCAAACTTCACTTCGCACTCGTGGTGACTAATAAGCTGCAGATCTACTGACCATGCCTCATATCTCTTCTCATGGGCCCAAAAGTATTCATATTCCCCTTCCTCTGACCATTGCTCTTAACCCCTTTTCCCGGCCCCAAGATCCTGCGTTCTGTTGTATTATTGGATTGCTTGAAAGAGACCCTCAATCCTTGATTTCTTAAAAGAGAGCCGTCCAAATCAGAGACTACCAGCTGCGCACTCCAAGTATGCAAAGCCCTTGGGGCCCCGGAAACTTTATTTTTCATGATCTTGACACGCTTCACGGCGCCGCTTACACTAAGGTGCTCTAGCGACTCCTGCTCCGTGGTCTCGTAGTCCACATTGCCAATGTAGGTCGACTTTTCATTGGAGCAGTCTGCAGCTGGACTTTCGATTCCTTCTCTTGGAAGCTCGGGACGCATCGCCTGCTGCTCCAGTAGATCGCTGAGTTGTTGCTTGATATCGGTGGACCAGACGCTATTTATTTCGCAACCGAATGGGCATCTAGATATCCGTGCTCGGAGCTTGGCTGGAGCAAGCCTTTTGTTCTCCTGGGCCCTTGTAGACGTTATAGCCCCACAGCTGGTTCTGCTTGGGGCATTTGCACTGTATACTCAAAGGCACACTATCAGACCTTATGGTTCTTTGCGTGATGAGAGCTGTTATCGAAAGTGAGGTGTCTTGGTGATGATTCAGAACTGCCTTGTGGCGTTTGCTTACCACATCAACTCCGAATGACGGTTTCGATTGACGTGCAAAACTAATTGCGAAATCGAATGCATTTCACAGGGCTTTCTTTCTTCGACCGTTCTGAAATGGCATCTCCATTTCAAAGACTTGGGTTGAATTCTTTAAATCAGTAGATAACTTCGAAACACCCAAGCATCCACGATACCTGGCCTGTTCATATGCGTTACCGGGCATCGAATATCCTCTTCACGTAAGGCCATTTTCAATCGATGCTATTGCATTCGTCAGACCAGGCGCGCTTTCAATATGAAAACTTGCTCTCAAGGAAGATGCCGATCTCGGTTTATAGTTTTGATTAGCCCCGAGCCCTTGATCTTAAGGGGTGCGCTCGGACCCGCCATGGGCGACATGGATCCGTAATGAGCGTGCTTCCGTTCTCCGCGTAAGGGCAAGAGCTGGTCGCTTGCGTCTCGAAGCATATCGACATCGGTCTCATACCCGAAATCGTGAGTATTAGGTGCTGAATCTTCGCCTGAAGTCACTCTCATGTAGCTTCCCTCGACCGGTTTGAAGATGCTCTCCTCAACTGCTATCTTTTTGGGAGGCCGCGAGAGACACAAGGCCACAGTTGTGGTACAGAACCCAAAGAGTATGATTCCAATAATCACGCCTATGCCAACACTGATCCAGCCAATGTGCACATGGAGAAAATTGCTAGCAGGATCGAACCAGCTGACCTCTATCGACCTGTCGAGCGCAAAGATGCAGCTGGAGTTACCTCCTTTTATTTGGGAGCACCCGTAGTTAAGAACCCGAAATTGTCTTTTTTTGGCAAAGACTTCGAACGAATCTAGTGGACTTTCCAATGTAAGATAGGTTTTGCCCGATCCTGAGCTGGTGCTGCACCTATACCTGCCTCTGAGTTTGTTGGTTTGAATTATGTAGCTCGAGTTTCGGCTATCATCAGGATGAAGTATGCATTCTACCAACTTATGGGCCTCCTCGTTTGACAATGTGTGCAGTTGCATGAACTCGCCAAGTCTAGCGTAGTCGGCACTAATGTTGAGATCCTGTAGCAGTTCGATGGGAGGGACAAGGTACGAAACGTTTGACGTGGGCAGAAGGTCGAGATATTCATGATGAGGGGCCTTGAGAGTTTTTTGAATGAGACCCAAAAACGAAAAAGGGCCTCTCACAAAATCTTGTGCTGCCTCCACTAAATCAGCAAGAGGAACACTTAAACCCTCTGGAAGTAGCACCTTTTCAGTGATATGAATGATGCCTTGGTCAAAAAGTATATCCGAGTTCAAGGGCACGGAAAGTGCTGTGCTATTGACACTGATTATGTGGTTGCTATCACCACTTCGATAGCATTCAGAAACATTGTAGTAGTCTCCACGAAGGGTTTTGACCGTGATACTCAGTTCTTCTTCATTTTCCAATCCAAAATTCGAATATATCAAATCCTCAAGGAATAGTCCATGTAGAAGGTCCTTAAAAACAGATTTGTATTCTTCGAAGTATTTCAAAATGAGCCCAAGGCTATTCCATGATGAGTACCTGGGATTGCTTGGCTTCCGCCCTCCATCCCATATAGTGTTCCCGCAAGGAAGAAAGATTGTGTAGCCTTTGTGATTGTCGCTCAAGTGAAACAACTTAAACAGATGTAAAAACTTCAAAGTTGCTAAACACGACTCTTTGTCTATGACAATATGATTCAAGTGGTGTTGTTCAAACTCGTCGGATAAGAGCTCTCCCATCACGGACTTAAAGGAAGAAGGAGGGCCAAAATCCGACGCTGTCAAGTATATCATATTCAGCAAGTCGGCTTTTACCGGCGGTCCTGCTTCATATTTTGAGTTAAAGAACACTTTGATGCTGTCTTTCTCAAGAGCTCCAGAAACCTTCACCTTATAGCACGAGCCAATTTTCTTCTTGACGCAGAGTTTTGAATCTGCAATCTTGTGAGCAACCGGAGTTTCTTGCGAAAGTTCATTTTCAAAGTCAATGGCTCCAGACAAAAACCCATACTGCAAATTTTGTCTGTTGCTGAATGATTCGCTATCAGCACGATCATTCTCTGGTAGAGTAGGGTCAAATGCATCCGCAGACGTTATGGAATCTTCTTCCCTAAAGTCATCTCTATCCAGGAAGTTCACCAAAATTGTCTGGTTGGTGGCGGTACTGCCTATGAGGTCTCCCATATTCCTGTAATGTAGCTCATCCACAAATTGAGAGAAATGCATCGCATAAAGGGCCTTCCTGGCAAAAATGGGAGTTTTTGTGACGTTCAACGCGGCAAAAAAGTTGTCAGGCTGGAATTTGCGCCATGTACTGTTCGTTGTTGGTATGGTATTGTCAAATAAGTGCACGACACCATCGTTCAATGTCAAGGATGTGGATCCAGGAAGCGTACGCAATTGCTTGTTGATGAGCAAAGTATCAGTTGAGGAATCGAACTCGAAAAGGTACGAATTGACACCCCCAAGGACCTCGTGGGACGAATTCGTTCCGTTGATGCCTCCTACAGTATCAGGAACCAAGATATTCAGGAGGAGTGAGAAGATATCGGACTGCATTTCTCTGATGGCCTTTTTAGTAGGGTGAAAGTCGGTATTATTTAGGGTATAGTCAATGGCCGTATAGTATTTCCTTTCGAGCTCCAGCAAGGAGGATTGTAGGTAAGAATCTGAGGGAATCAAAACAGTTGACACATTAGCAAGAAAATGCAGGCATGCTGCTTGGTCAGGGGCGTTACTCTTAGACGCAAATGCCAGACGGAAGATCAGCTTTATTAAAGTAATTGGATGACCATTAATTTCGCATGTTTCCGGGCTCGTGTCGAGTAGAAAATCGCATATGGAGAAGGAAGTGGGAATCAAGCGGTCAATGGTCTGAATGAATGAGTTCTGATGTTTTGCATAGTCGTCCGAGTCTATAATCTCTGCAAAGTCGTTCAACGTGTACACCAGTGCATGGAGGCTCTCTTGCAGCTGGTCCCGACTCAAAGAAACTTTCAAAGGATACCAGTGCTTCTCGTTGCCACTATTTTTTGTATTGTATAGAGAGTTTAGGAGAACTGTATCATTTTGCAAGTAAGACACACGGAACCGCTGGTCCGCGAAGTAGCGCAAGAGCGTTTCAGCGGTGTCGTTGAGGGCGAAATCGTAGTCGACAAAAGCCAGGTTGACCGGGGCAAACACCGTGACATTCCGCATGGCGTTGATAGTAGGGACAAGCCCGTGTTTCTGGAGGTGCCGAAGAAAGTAGGAGTACTGGACGTCATTGGAGAGGAAATCGATGATGGACAACGAAGGTGACTTGATACCCAGCGGGATCGGTTTGGCAACCGCCAGTATACACTGGTGGATCAATAAGCACCAGATGAAGAGCTTCTCCCAGAGCATATCAAAGCCAATCAACGGTTGGTATGGGTATTCCGATATGCAAGGAGACCCAGAGAGGGTTGGGGATCTGGAAAGGGTATGTGAGACGGGAAGAAAGCGTGTTGGGAAAGTGAAATTGTGTTGGGAAAGTAAAAATGTGTGTCGGTTTATTGAAAGTGTGATGCTCAGAAAGCCGGTATGGGAGTGTAGAATATTTGAGTGATGGAATAACAGCAGGAGTGGTCTGTCTGATCTTGAGGCGCCTGCACATATCCGAAGACCCGCAAGGTCCGCGATGTACTGGTGTACCACGGGCTGTCCAGTGGACACCCCAGCTTGGCCGCCCATCGGCGCCCAGGGCGCGCGACGGCTGGGACAGGATGTTGGCACAAGTCCAAGCTCCGTGGCTTTGCACATTGCTAAAAAAGGACCAATATCGAAGGCGCTTTCTAGAGTGGTGGAGTTTCCTGAGTGGCTTTCCGCGAGAAGGGCCGGATCAAACATCGGTTCGGCCTGCACTGGGTGCGCGCCCGGCTGGTCATACATGCACCGGCTGTTCTAGCACCGGCATCCAGACGCCCCACGGCAAAACCACAAGACGAATCGCGCTTGGTCGGGTCTCTTCAAAGAAGTTCTACATCTCGTAAATCGCTTCACTAGCGTGGGACTAAGCTTCGGTATTTATATTTGCAACTCGTCAATCTTCTAATTACACAGACACGTCTTCAATAGACTGCGTCTCAGTCTTTATGGCCATCTTGTCTGTGGTACCAATAGGAGCAATGTCAACCTCGTCTTTGAAGGCATGCGCACTAGGGACAAAGCCGCGACACTTCCAGGCCTGTGGAACAACCTCGTACAACTCATCGACTTGCTCCAATGAGAGTCCTTTGGTCTCGTAGATAAGTGCCCATGCGAAAAAGAAGCACATCAAATTGCAGCCGCCCCAGATAAAGAACACGTTGGTGCCTAAGTTACCCTTGTCCTCATCCACCATGTATGGGGTGGCGTAAGCAATGGCCCAGTTCCACAACCAGTTGGAAGCGGTACAGATCGCAATAGACTTGGCTCTGGTCCTCAAGGGGAAAATCTCTCCACACACCACCCAGGCAGTGGGGCCCCATGTTGCAGCAAAGAACGCAATGAAGATACACGAGAAGGCAATAAGCACCTTTTGGGCAGAGTCGGCCTTGGTGGCCACTCCCACAATGGCAATAATGAGCTGCGAGAGCGACATACCCGCGGCTCCGGTCAACAAGATGTTTCTTCTCCCCATGATCTCCACCCCAAGGATACCTGGAATGGTGGCGAAGACATTGACAATGTTGGTGGCCAACGAGGTGGTGAAACCATTGACGCCAGCTCTCTGGAAGAATGTTGTGCCAAAGTAGAAGATGAAGTTGACTCCGGTCAATTGCTGGAACGCTTGGATCCCCACACCGGTAAGCAACTTCTTCAACTGGTGGTTTTTCCGAGAAATCACTTGCGACCACGACGACTTTCCGAATTCCGTCTCGAACACGTATGCGGCCTTGATGTCTTGCAATTCCTCAATCAAGTCCGGGTGGTCCACGGGAAGCTTCCTCAATCTGGACAAAGACTCGGCCGCCTGTGCTTCCTTGTCCTTAGAGATGAAGAATCTAGGGGTCTCGGGCAAGAAGATCATACCAATCCCCAACAACAAGCCCCAAATGATTTGGAGACCCAAGACGATTCTATAGGAGGCCGAGCTGTCGATATGCTTTGTACCCTGGTTGAAGCACGCAGCCAAAAAAATTCCAATGGTGATGGCCCATTGGTAGCATGCAACAATGGCGCCTCTGATCCATTTGGGAAGTGCCTCGGACTGGTACAAGGGGATTGTGGAAGAGATCAACCCCACACCAAAACCTGCAATGACTCTGCCACCCAAAAGCAACGGAATAGAGTGGGAGGCCGTTTGCAAAGCAGCACCCAAGTTAAAAATCACAAGCGCGGAAATGATAAGACACCAGCGTCTACCCAAGGTATCGTTCATAAAAGGAGCCAAGATTGAGCCAAAGAAGGTACCAGCAGACAAGATCGACACGATTAAGGAGGATTCACTTGCACTGAAGGCTACCTTGTCTGCAGGGAAGTGCTTCAAGACGTAAGGCATGGCCATGACCCCCGAAATGGTGCCCGTGTCGTAACCAAAGAGAACACCGCCTAGGGCGGCAAAAGCACCAACAAAGATACCCATCGAGGAAGAGCCAGCTCTTTTCTCGTCAGCATTGAGGTACCGGGCGACAAAACGGTTATTTTCCAAACCCATGATTAAGAATGAATAGGAGAGATAATTTTTAGAATGTCGACGAAACCACGGGCATGTCTTGATATTTATAGCTGGCTCAACTCCCTCTTGTCCATCAATAGTTTCAGAAAGCCCCCAGGTCGTATTTTTGGCATTTGGTGACCAAAACTGCACACGGATTTACTTACGAACAGTCGTTACGCCCTTATGCATGACCTGCATTCAAGCCAACTCCGTCCCAGTTGTGATTGGTTAAAGATGGGTCCTTTTTCCATACTACTGCACACAGAAATTCGCCCCACTAGTTTGCGGCTGATGTGCAGGTATGATACACGTGCATAAGGCGACTGACGCGTCAAGATTGTATCTCCACAAAATCGCGCATATCAGACAGCCGTGCTTATGCACCCCAAACCTCGGGGCGTCCTTCATCACATCTACCAGGACAACATTCTCTTGAAAGCACATGTTTTGGAGAACCTTTTTTTTGCCCTCGAAACTTCTTTTTAAACACTGGAATTCATATGAGCTTCGAAAAAGCTGAGCCTTGGGGCCACTCTTGGATGATTTTAGCAAAGGAGGCGGAGTGGGGTGCATGCGAATGCCGCCCAAATTATCCGAGGGGTGCATGCAACTATCTGCCGGATAATTGTTGATCCACGACATGCGCAAATTCGGGGCGTGCCGAGAAACGTCCGAACTGTATGCAGTCGAGCCCGCCTTTCGAGCCGGTTTTTTATGATCAACGGAACATCATTCGGCAATTAAACCTCTCTTTCGTTAAATCCTTTTTTCAAAGAGAGAAAATGCCTATGTGTGCTGAATTTCCGATTCAAAATAGTCTGTTTAAAGAATGCGCCCCAGGGAGCGAATTCTTGTGTGAGTATGAAACTTAAGACTAGGTGCATTCTTCAAGCAGCTTGCCGAGAAGCCCCACTTTCGCCATATTTGGTAACGAAAACTTGCTTCAAATTTGTGGGGACTTTTCAAAGAGAATTAAGGCAGGCTTCCGGCTAGAGCAAGGCCATTTGGCGAACGGTGAGCCCAAGCTTGCAACACGGTGTCTGAGGGTCAGGACATTTTTTTTGGATACGAACTGAAGTGTAGCAAGTCAAATTTCCGGCTCCTGGAAAAATTCTTCAACACACTTCTCTCGCTACTAGCGAGGTAACATCTCTCTCCTTCATACTTATGCAACATCGTGCATACGGGGTAGAACCGGGATATGTTTTTGGGGTCCAAAATGAAACCCCGCAACCCATCAATACAAAGGGTCGTGACCAAGCGAAATAGGAAAGCAGTGGTATGCCGAGCCTCCCCATGTTTCTCGCTGGACTTACCTTGTTACCATGTGCAGTGATAATGCACACCAACAAACGAGTGCGGAAAACATACTTGTTTGTTACATGTCTTGAAAACAGATGAAGGTATTTCAGAACTTGGATTTGTTTCAGTGGTGCTCTGGGAAGACTGAATCAAAGGAATGAGCCCGGCCAGTATTTGCCTGGTCCGTTCCTGTGCACCCTGCCGCTTTCATCAAGAGGCAATCACATTATTCGCAAGCATGGCTTCAATTGACCCGGTACTGGCAATCCCCACCCCGGCTGACTTAGTTAGCGCTTGGGGCTCTTCCATGTGTTGATTCCTTTCGTCATGTCTTGCTGGATGCACTAGGTCAATACGCCAAGGCTACAGCCCGCCTCAGTTTCCTGTCATGGCGACGTTTTGCAGAAAATAGTTCTGGAGTTTGACGGGGCTACATATTGACGCCACGGATTGACGCCGTGGATTGTAGCCACGGATTGATGCCACCGAATTAATGCCACCGAATTAATGCCACGCACTTGATGTCGCCGCGAATTACCCCCTCTGCATTGTCCAAAGGTTGTTCACCGCGTCATGTGGAGTGCATATGGGCGCGGGTATGCGACTGGAACGCCCTGCTCCTGGGCCTCCAAGTGACGCACCGGGCCAAAGTGTCCACCTACATGCAGAATCCAATGACAGCCGTCTCCCTTAGAAAAACGCTCCATGTTATGTGCCATTCACACTCCCCCCCTTTCCCCTTTGCATACTCGGAAATCCCGCCATGGGCTATCAGCATACTCGTTTTCATGCTCCGTCATGAACGCATGAAATAGGTTGGGCCCAAGCAATCCCTAATCATGGAAAACGCATGGGTTGGATTATGATGCTGGCACTTTTTGAAGCGTTCGTAGGACCCTAAAACATGCCAGCCATTAAACCCCTATTCTCCTCTTGGAACCTGCCCTCGTTCTTGGCCCCAAAATTTTGCCTTCCACCGCCATAATTAGTTCCGGTACACCCTGGGTCGTGTGTGACGTCTCAAGGCACGGTCTTCAGGTCCTCAGTTGCAGGGCATAGTCACCGTGTGCGCTCTAGTCGCTGGAGCATGTCACAAGGCCCCCTCTCCTTGCGGTCCTCGAAAGAGGCGGCGAAAACTGACTCATGCAACCAAGACAATGTCTGTCGACTCGAATAGTCCAGAAGACTATGCACGCCTCCAGCTGACTCTTCAAGTAATAAAGAGAGAGGTTATTGTGATGGACTCATGAAACAAAGATGAAGGAAATGAATAAGACCTCTTAATGATTGTCATTTGGCCGCGCCCACCGCGGGTGCAAATTTTGCCTGCCCTGTGTAATTAAGGCAGATTGACCAGGAACTTCGACTTTGCATCACTATACCAACCATCTCGTGCCAAGCCTTTGCTGTGGAACAAGTGGGCTTGCCATTCACGCCTGCAATTCACCAGCTGGGTGTGGGCGGTTTGTCTGATTGCTGTCTACTCACACGCATTGCCGGGAGCTCCTGGAGACACCAAATCTGGGTTTACAGTTTGGACTCGATTGTTCCCCTTCCTAGGAAATGCCAAATGATACTTAAGCCCTTTTACCAAGCAACTTAAGAGGTGAACCTTGTTGAATACCATAAAGAGGCTATAATGAATATGCGGAAGAGATTCAAGGTCGAGAAGAGGCCCACAGCGAAGCACGGCACACATTGCAGGTCTGCCAACTGGAGTTGGTTGGGTATGCGAGTTCAATAAGAATGCCAGGTCGAGCAAGACGTAAGGACTTAAGAGATGTACTCGTTGATGATCCGTAAAACAAGGGGGAATCATCCAAGATATATAAAAACGTCGGCCACGACTGCGCCACCGTATTCGGGCGATAAGGCCCTAATCGGGTTAGTCGTGCCGAGTGGTCGACTCGATAAGCCTCCTCGAGATGAGGGCTTATCGGTCTAGAGCTCGGAGGAAGGGAAGCAGAGCGGTTCGGACCGAGCATAGAGGCAAGGTCCGACGTCATACCGTGTCTAGCCGTGCATTGCAGTTCTGTTGAGCACCTATGGGTAACGCACTACCCATGGGGAGTCTAACAAAGACAATCTGACAAGAATAACACTGTCAAGGGAATAAAAGCCCGGATTGTTGGGCAAGGATCCACAAAAACCGGGAGTCTCCACACAACACCGACTCGCCGCAGCTCCCGGTCTCTTGGGGGCCGCGATAATACCATATCTCAGATCCCTCAAGGCCCCGCGTCCATGGGTGCACAATACGTCCGTGACATGTGCTATCAGAGGGGATTCTTATACCCCAAAAAGCAGCAATTTTGCTTAGTCCCTAGCCAGAGCCGAAACTTTGGACAGCCCTCGTTACAAGCATAGTGCTACGGCCACGACTACTCAGCGATGGCCTGGTACTATATGCCAGAATATGTACTGATATGCGACCCCAGATCCCAACCGGCACCAGGTGGCCCTGGATTTGACGGCGCCATCTTCTGTATCCAATAGCCAATCTTCCATTCTTCTCTCTGTTCCACGAATACATAATTCAAGCCAAAGTGATCTGGTTTTATAAGCCCACCATCCTATTCAAATCGCAATCCAGCAGGCCTTTTCCAGGGTATAATACAGCGAGCACCTGTAGCATGTGTGCACGATTGCCTCGTGTCCCGGTGGAGTCAGCAAAGCGAGGGGCAAAAATGATACTGCGTACAGTGCTCCTGCCAGGTCAGGCGAATTCCCCTAAGCGGAGCGACCCACCAGCGCGGAGACCACTCTGTGCAGCACTATTTTCGTGCTTATGTCCGAAATACCCACTTTGCGTCATTCAACGAATGACTGAACGTTAAACAGAAGCAATTCTCGAAAAGCTCGGGCGCCTTTTAGGTTCGGCTCCTCGCACGATGCTGTGTCAGTGGATACCATAATGAGGCAGGGTCTCCCTATGATACCTTCACCACATACTCAAGCCGTGTTTGCCTTTGGAGGGTATTCTTTTCAGGCAACCAAAGTCCCGACTTTTTTTTCGAAGTCGCAATATTGCCTGCTGGCTTCGAGTAAAGAGTGTTGTGCAAACTCCGAGTGGCCTGACAGGCGCGATTCCTGTACACAACTGCAAAGACCCACCCTGTTAATGGAAAGTGCAGCGAAAGTGCACCGAGGACAGCGAAAGAGGGCAGCGATAGTGCATCTCACGGTTTGGGCTATCGCATATGATCATGTCATTTGCAATGCCCCGGTGTGCTTGCATCGGCATGTGTAAACGCCTGAGGGATAGGCTTCCCCACTGCATACCCCACCAAATGAACGAGCCCCGAGCTTAGTTGCGAGCCCCGAGCGCTTGGTTCTTAATGCCTAAAGCCGTTAACGCTGCCTGTGCAGAATGCACCTACCCCACATCAGCCCATATTTAGCTTGGCCAGGTGCCCTGTCAACTTGTTTTGGTCACAAAGCTTAAACCTTCCATCCACTTCTATCCATTCTCGGACCAAATCTCCAGTCACCACAATTTTGACTGCTTGACGCATTGCTTCACACATCATAGCAACACCATAGCCACACCATAGCCACATCATAGCCACATCATAGCCACATCATAGCAACACATCGACTCACATATCATAAACTCGCCACATCATGAGCTCTTTCGAGGACAATAAACCAACACAGTCGCATGAAAACATTGGCCAAGTTAAAGTCACCGGCGAAGGCGGAGAGTTCGTGGTTCTCAATGGCACTCGCTACTATAAGCATGAGCTCATGACGGCTTTCGGCGGAACCATGCAATCAGAGAGATATGCCAAGCCGCAGCCGCCTCAGTTTGGAAATGCGGCCGTCGTGGGTCTCTCGGCTTTTGCAACTAGTGCTTTCGTCTTGGGCTTATTCTTGGCCGGGGCCCGAGGAATTGCCACGCCAAACGTGGCCGTGGGTCTTTGCTATTTCTATGGTGGAGTCGTGCAGGGCTTTGCAGGCATGTGGGAGTTGTTCATTGGAAATTGCTTTGCAGGCACGGTCTTGTGCAGTTTTGGCTTTGGTTTTTGGATGTCCTTTGGCGCCATCAACACCCCTGCCTTCGGCATAATTGCAGCTTACGGAGATGACGCTGTGCAGTTGAATAACGCCATTGGCCTCTACCTCTGCGGATGGGGCATCTTCACCTTCTTGATGTTGTTGTGCACCTTCAAGTCCACAGTCCTCTTCATGGGACTCTTCTTCACCTTGGACATCGGCTTTTGGTTGCTTGCCGGCTACTACTTCACCGCAAACCCAAAGTTGTTGCAGTCGGGCGGAGTATTTGTTGTGCTTGCTGCTTTTTGCGGTTGGTACTGTTGCTTCGCCGGCGTGGCAACTAAACACAACTCTTACATCCGGGCACACCCTCTCCTCCTTCCAGTCTTTGGCAAGAATTAGCACTTTGGACAGAATGAACACTTGGGTCGTCGCCCATACTATTCACCGTTAACCTCGAAAATCGTCTGGCATAGGACCAAAGCCGTGCTGGCGAACCACCAATAGTCTTTGAGTATGGTCAAGCGGTCTAGACACTGACTGCTCATGAAGCTGTGGTATCTTTTAAGTTCATTAGGCTGGTCAGATACATCTGCATGCATCTTCGCCTCGAATTGCGAGAGGGCTATTATGTGGAGCACAACATGCACCACCAACACATTGTGGACTATATGTGGAGTGGATTGGAGCAAAGAAATCGCTTGACGCGAAAGAAGCTTAATTTCTTGCACTTTGTTTTTAGGCGATTCTCCGGTGGAGCCCAATTCGGCGTTACTGAGTAGAAACGAGATGGAGTCTACCTCACACCGCAAGAAGAGAAGCCCGGCGTAACAATGAGCAACTTTTAGGAAAACAAGAACTCGATTAGAATTACTGGGAAGCTCGGGAGCCTTCCAGAGGGTAATGTCATGGTGTAGAGTGGGATCCACACTTCTATTTCCCGGGGGGCGATACAAGGCGGCCTGAATTCTCTCAATCAAGCTTGAAAGAGAGAGCCACGACGTGAAAGTGTGAAAATCCGTACTTTGGTGGGGGCCCTTTTCGAAATGATCCAAAGAAATCTCCTCTACGATCAAGTCGGCTCGATTGAAGTTCATTTCACGACCACTCGTAGCAGAAATCATTCGGTCGCAACAAAACGTGGTCCAGAATACTCGGGTGAGCAAATTTTTGGAGTAGAACTCCTCATCCGATAAGGCACCGGGGAACGGAACATAGTTTTTATTGGACAAACCACCCATATTTGTTATGGCGAGTTCGCCACATAAGTTACAGGCCTTGCAAATATACTCTTTGGATGATGTCAAGCCGTCAGTTCCCTCCTCGTGGGTCAGAAGTAGCACGTATGCTTGAATGAGTACCACCTTATTCAGCTCTATAGTCTCGAGAAGCTTACACCGCTCGAATATCTGGCTTAGCCGATAACGGATTTGCTTGCGGTCCAAGCCACTGTCAAACCTGATAGCTGTTAGGAAAAGCGCATTGAGGAGGAGTAGCGGAATCCTAGGCAAATGTGTCAATATGTCCCTCTCCACCACAGGGTACAAGCCATACAAGTTCTCGAGGTAAAGCATAATGAGGTGTCGCTGTTCGTGAACCGATGGAACCTCGAATGCCCCCTTTTTCCGAAGATACTTCTCGTACTCGGGGTCCACGTGCTTATTGGCCGTTTTCTGGTTTCTCCACGGACAATAAAGCCCATACGAGTCCCCGTCGAAGAAAAGAAACGAGTCCCGGCTGAGAAGCAGCGCCAAAGGCTGCGTGGAGCACACAAACTGCGGTTTCGTTTGGTCTTTGTTCTTGAACATCTGAGCGAAAATCGACTCCTCTTCGAAGTCGTCCTCGATGGCCGTCCTCTCGGCTTTGGAACTTTCACTGCTATTGGGCCATTCGCAGGGTACCAGCCTTTCCAAGCAATTAAAACAGGAGTCAGAAGTTCCCTCGACTTTACATCTGCGCCGTAGCTTGCGACACCGAACACAAGCTTTGATGCATCTCTGTGGTTAGTATCGGAACACTTGTATTCGCCCGTACATCCCGAAATACGTACGCTTCTCTTTCTAGTGGGAAATGTTGTGATTGAGAAAGACATATCAATACCCCTCCACAAGTGCTGAGGAGCTAGCTAAGGTGGGCGGATAGCTATTTTGGTGTGCGGGTGGGTTGCCCAATTGGGCCACGGGTGGGTGACCACCCTGGTGCGCGGACAGCACACCTTGCAGGCATTGACCCCGCGTACCCCGACGTGATGCGTTTTTGAGTATAAAGGAACTCTTTTTACCATCACCTCAGTCATGTAATTCTCCACACCATTTGAAGACACGACCATGCCCACTATTTCAAAAGCAATATTCAAACCATGTGATTTGTTAAAGGCAAAAGTAAGGCCTGCTGGAGACATATCCTCTGCATTCAGCTCCTTCAGTGGAAGCACCCAAGAAATTGATGAAGCTTTGGTGCAGGTCAAGCGTGAACTTATCAAAGATCCCGAGGCCCTTAAGAGCTCGTGGCTCAGATTGAAAGCGGCTTTGGCTGAAGGTATTAAGGAGATCAAGCAAAAGGGGTCCGAGATTATTCCTCGGGTTGATTACGACAGTTTGTCTCAGCTTGATGCAAAAACAAGAGACGAGATTAAGCATCGTGGCTGTGTGGTGATCAAAGGTGTCATTCCTCGGACTGAGGCCATCAAAATGAAAGACGATGTGCTCGAGTATGCGGCTGCAAATCCGCAGACAAAGGGATTTCCCAGGGATAGTAAGGTTGTGTACGAGTTGTATTGGTCAAAGCCCCAGATTCAAGCCCGATCGCACCCGAAACTAAGAGCAACACAACATTTCATGAATAAATTATGGCATGCAGATCCTTCGTGTGAGATCGAGTTGGGCCAGAATGTCATGTATGCAGACAGATTACGCATCAGGGACCCCGGAGATGCTATGTTTTCACTCGGCCCTCATGCAGACGGCGGCTCAATCGAACGGTGGGAAGACTCTGAATACAGACAGTGCTATGCTTCGATTTTCGAGGGAAAGTGGGAAGACTTTGATCCTTACGATGCCACTCACCGTGTCGGAGTTGACATGACCAAATATGACTCCAACGGCAACTGCAATGTTT
>NLAK01000109.1:0-46207 GCA_002370295.1 Metschnikowia bowlesiae | reverse complement strand
CGGGCGTGTGAAAACCAGCAAGAAGGATTGCAACGGGCCAGTCTCAATTTAGTAGCATTCCGATGTAAGATCTTTAGCGTATCTCAACTGAAGCACCTCAATCAGAGTTGACCTTTTTGTCCGTTGTCTGAAATGTCCTCTTGCTCCATTGGTGCCGTGCGGCTCCGATGCCTCCGATGCCTCGTTACAGAGCGGCCCCAAAGCCGCGAAATCTACATGTATCAAGACTATACGGAACCCCTTCACCAGACCCCGCAACACAATGTCCACATTTTTGGCCGATTCAGAGGCTCCCATTGTTTCACTTTCTGCAAAAAAGCATTTTGATAATTTGGCTAATGTGAACCTCAAGAAATATGCTCACCATTTGTCCAAAGCCTCTCATTGGGGTACCAGGGCAGTTTTGAGATCTGTGTCACCAGAGAGTGAGGGAATTTATGATTTGATTTTGGGCGTTCACAAGGCATTAGATTCACCTCAAACTACTGAGGAGTATGTCCGCCGCTTGGCCCCAATTGACCAAAAACATGTGGTTTTGTACTTGGAGTATGCCTCGCAATTCTTATCCAACTTGGGTAACTACAAGTCGTTCGGTGACAAGAAATTTGTGCCGAGATTGGACTCTAGACTGTTCGCTAGTATCATTGAGGCTACAGGAGAAGAATTGGAGGCTCTTTACCAAAAGATAAAAGGGCCTCTCTACTCTACTTCCGTTGGGTTGTTAGGATGGCCTGAAGAGGGTCAAATGTCAAACTACTATCCCGACTGCGCCTCGGTAATCAAAAGGTCTGAAATCGAAGCTGTCAACGCCGCTTTGGCCAAGAAGGGTATTATGCCTGAGAACACCAGGGTCATTAAAGTCACAGACGATCAGTTCACTGTCAAGGTGGCAAGTGCTCTAAAGACGAATACCACCAGCTATTACCCAGAGGAGCTCTCAGGAAATGGGATCACTATTCGAATCGAATTCGGCGACCATTCTGCTGAGTTTGCCAAAATCACTGACCACATTAAGTCAGCAAAGGAATTTGTTGCCAATGCCACTCAGGCAGAAATGCTAGCTTCATACGCCGAATCTTTTGAGACAGGTTCTATGAACGCTCACAAGGAATCTCAAATTCAGTGGATCAAGGATTTGGGTCCTGCAGTCGAGTCCAACATTGGCTTCATCGAGACGTACAGAGATCCCTCCGGTGTCCGAGGTGAATGGGAAGGTTTAGTTGCAATGGTAAACCAAGAACGCACGGCAAAATTTTCGACTTTGGTCAGTCACGCTACGGAGTTGATCCAATATTTACCATGGGACAAGCTTTACGAAAAGGACAAGTTCACACCTCCTGATTTCACTTCTTTGGAAGTATTGACATTTGCTGGATCAGGTGTGCCTGCTGGAATTAACATTCCCAATTACGATGATGTCAGATTGCAATTTGGTTTCAAGAATGTGTCTCTTGGCAATGTTTTGAGTGCCAATCCTAAAAAGCCTAAAAAGGAGGAGGTAATCAGTTTCGTCAACAAGTCTTTGCAAGAAAAGTTTAGAAAGTGGAGAGATGACGCCTTCGAAGTCCAAGTGGGTTTGCACGAGTTGCTTGGTCACGGCACTGGTAAGCTTTTGCAAGAAACGAGCGAGGGCAAGTTTAACTTCGACAAGGAGGCGCATCCCGAAATCAAGACATATTATGGACCCAACCAGACATGGGGATCTTTATTTGGTGCAACTGCCGGGTCATTCGAGGAGTGCAGAGCCGAGTTGGTTGCGTTGTACCTTATATTGTTCAAGCCTCAAGAGGTGCTCCCAATATTCGACATCACGGGAGAAGAAAACCAGGGAGATGTGAAATTTGTTGCTACTCTTCTCATGGCAAGAGCTGGTTTGGTCGGATTAGAATTCTGGGATCCCGAATCGAAAAAATGGGGCCAGCCACATATGCAGGCCAGATTCGGAATTTTCAAATGCTTGCATAGGGCAGGTGTAGTTTCGCTTAAACATTCTGAAGAAAACTACGAGGATTTGGAGTTGGAGATTGACGAAAGCAAACTTGAGCATGAAGCAGTGAACGCTTTGCGCGAGTTTTTAGCCAGTTTGCACATTTTCAAGACCACAGCTAACGTCAAAGAGGGAATTGCGTACTACGACGAGATCACTGGAGTTACTGAAGACTACGCCAAATTCAGAGATGCTGTGCTTTCGAAAAAATTGCCCAGAAAGCAATTAATTCAGGCCAACACTGTTTTGAAAGAAGACGGAACCGTCGAAGTCCACGAGTATGAGGAGTCTGAAGTTGGTATGATCCAAAGTTTCGCTGACAGAGCAGTTTAGAGATGTGAATGGGAATTACACATGTATAGGTATTTGGAAAAATAGCACATAGAATGCCTAAATTAATGTTGGTAGGAGCTCATTACATCAGTCTGCAAAATAGTGATATCGTCCTGCACACAAGCAGTGGTCCATTTCTCGGGCGCTCACAACTATCGGTCGCAACGCCATAAATCTTCAGCACAATGCTTTGGCTGGGGCCCTTCAAACCTATGCTAATGTCACGCGGTATTACAGGTATGAGGTATCACCAAAGGTCTCTTGGCTTGGTCTGCGCCCAGATTCGCACTTTGACATCGCCTCTTCAAAGGCAACCTTCATCCATATATTCTGGTTTGCGACATCACGAGAAGCAAAGCATCACAATTCTTGCGAAGAGGCTCCTCAATTCGAGAACAAAAGACCTCAGTCCGAATACCGACGGGCATGTGTCGCAAGTCATACTGGATCACGAACCTGTGATAAGACATCTAGAACAAACCAAACTAAAGAAGAAGGAGGATATCAAGGAGGAACGCAAGAAAGAAGCGCATCGAAAAATCAAGTTTCGGGAAAATTGGAGAACAATCCGGCGAATTTTTCAGCTCGGGCGGCCGGACTTTAAGCTATTTTTATACGCACTAGCGTTCATATTGTTTGCTGTGTTATACCCGACTGCCTCCGTCAAGGTGGTTGGTTCTGCCATTGATGCCTTTAATGAGAATGCTAAGGACGAGGATGGGAACCTAGTAATCTGGGGCTACAAGTATACTACAGTTTTTGGGGTTATGGTGCCCTTCATGATGACTAGTGCGCTTTGTTTCTGGGCGAGAATATGGCTCTTGAAGATTTTGGGAGAGCGATTGGTAGCAAGACTCCGGCTTAGAGTCATGAAGCATTTGGTCAGACACGATTCAGCTTTTTATGACCAGGACAAGCATAAAGCGGGGGATCTCATCTCTCGTCTCTCAAGTGATGCGTACATTGTTTCTCGCTCGATAACGAGTAACTTACCTGACGGGCTTAAAAATGTACTTTTTGGTCTTATTAGTGCATACATGATGTTCTCCATTAATCCCATCCTTTTCGGCGTCATGATGTGTATTTCTCCTCCAATCACCTTTGGGTCCGTGTGGTACGGAGAGAAAATCCGTTTTTTGTCAACCAGATTACAGAATGCAACTGCTGGTTTGACAAAAGTCAGCGAAGAAACATTGAACTCGGTAAAGTTGATTCAGGCTTTCACAGGCGAGGATAAGGAGCTTAGCAAGTACTCGAACCAGTTGCGAAACGTGGTGGGTGTGGCCAGAAAAGAGGCCTTGGCCCAATCCAATTACTCTGTGTCTATCTATTCGCTTTACCACTCAGGATACTTGGCATGCACGGCCCTTGGGGTATACTTGATTCTCAATGGGCAAATGACTACGGGTGATGTTGTGGCCTTTACTATGTACTCTGAATTCTTTAACCTGGCCCTTTACAGTCTTACAACAACATACATGGAGTTGATGAAAGGTGCCGGAGCGGGAGTGAAACTATTTGAGTTGATAGACTCCAAGGACCGTGTGCCCCCAGTCAAGGGCGAGAAGTTAGATGGGCCAATCAGCAATGATATTTCGTTCAAGAATGTGAAGTTTAGCTACCCTACTCGCCTGAATGACTTAATCTTTGATGGCGTGAGCTTCGACATTCCTGCCGGTTCAAGCACCTGTTTCGTTGCACCGTCGGGTGCAGGAAAGTCAACCGTGGCAAGTCTTCTATTGAGGTCATACAATGTTAATGAGGGGACTGTGGAGATTGGTGGTATCAACATAAATGATCTTCAAGTCAGAGAGCTCAGGAGAAAAGTCATCGGAATCGTGCAGCAGGAACCAGTTCTTCTTTCAGGCACCATTCTAGAAAACATTGTCTACGGGTTAACGCCGAAACAGTTGAGTGTGCTCACGATGAAAGACATTCGAGACGTGGCTCGCCAGGCCAACTGCGGTGATTTCATCGAGTCGTTTCCGGACCAGTACGACACTATTATCGGATCTAGAGGCGCGTCTCTCTCCGGCGGCCAGAAACAAAGAGTTGCAATTGCTCGTGCCCTCATGAAACGCCCTGCAATTTTGATTTTGGATGAGGCAACCTCTGCCTTGGACTCGAAGCTGGAGACTTTGATCAACGATACACTCCGCGAGCTTACTTCGCAAGGAAAGATGACCATAATCTCTATTGCGCATAGACTTTCCACAATTTCCAAGTCGGAGAATGTGATTGTTCTCGGAAAGCACGGCAAGGTGGTGGAACAGGGCAAGTTCATCAAGCTCATTAACGACCCATCTTCAGAACTCTCGAGGCTCTTGGATGAAAAGACTTTTAAAGAACATGAAGACAAGATCAATGAGGAAGAGCAGCAAATGCAGGAGCACTTGGACCACGAGGCCGAGGAGATCGAGAGAAGACAAAGTTATGAGGCCGAACTCATGGATATTATTTCTAAGATGGATGATCTACCAAACGAGGCTCGGGAACTGTTGCTCAAACGATTCGCAGAGGAAGCCGATAACCTCAGACAAGTGAGATCTGCCACCGGCACTGGCGTCAATTGATGAAGCCGTGCAGCGCAAAAACTAAGTGTATATAGTATTTATTTATGTGACAAGCATATAAGTGTGGTGACGATTAAACCGCTGCTGTAGAATACTGAAGATTCAGCTCTACATATATTGATCATGCTTAGTATATTCAGTTGAGTTCTATATCCATGCGAATCGTATATCTTGATGAGATCTCTTTGAGTCGGAAAAAGAGAGCTCTGAAGATGCTTTATTTGGACAAGCCCTTACTCTCGGAAGCCTGACCGTTCTCGAACTTTTGCACCCTGATTTCAGAGAATCCTCTCTTTTCAGCGGCCACCCTGAAGTCGGCCTTCAAAGAGTTTCTGACTGCCTTGGCAGCAATGTCCATTGCCTTGGTCAAAGAAATTCCAGCTTGTTTGTACGCAGACATGGTAGAGGAGGTGATGGATCTTATGAAGAGTGAATAGGTGTGCGTGCTCGGTGCATTGATGTGGACACTGCCAATTTGATTGGTGATCATAATTACGCTGAGGGCAGTGGAAAAAGTGCGAAGTGCGTATATCTCAGTCTCTTCCGCGCATGGAAGTGCGAATAAGGATTACACACTTTACACACCTTGCCATAATTCTTTTGTACGCCATTAAGGATTTTCAGATCCATAATGTATGTATCTGGTCTCTTCGATCTTTTTATCCGTTATTATCAACATGTGCAATGCCAATATGTGTGGTGCGTAACCGATTATTAGAAACCGAGATTGGATGTACTCGAGTGTTGAGTGGTTGTTTTGTACCAAATACCTTAGAATGTTGTGCACCATAGAATAACCATAGAGTAACCATAGAGTAACCATAGAGTAACCATAAAGATTACTGCAGTTGGGGAAATTTCCCATTCCAACTCGTCTCATGGTCTCATCAACATAATATTTACCACACCTATGGATGGTATAGTGTTTTGAGAAGTATCGCAGCACTCACCTTTTTGACCGCGTTTGTAGTTTTTCAACGAAAAGTGCGACACTTTGCGGTACATTGATTGATTATGACACCATGATTATTTTCATTCTTGAAAAATAATTCAAGTGCAGCCAGTGTATCTATGCTGGAAGTTTAACTGAGAGTTGTAGCCGATGGTTATATTTATTGTCACTTCCGATGCGTTGAATTCTCTTAGAGTAATTCCGGTAAGCGAGTCTTGTTTTGAACAACATTGTGTAAAAAGTACTCGCACAGGATCAAAAAGTACTCTTTTTTGAGTCACGTGACAAAGACTTCTTTTCACTGAAAGTAAAGTTTCTTGGAATCGAAAAACGTTTTTAGAATGAAGTTGAAGTGCAATTTTCAGTGTTTTCTTTTTTCATCCTACCAACACTATTTAGGTCATGTCGTCTTTTATTCTACGAATGACAAAATTTCTACTTGTCAAAAAAAGCTCAGAGTAAGGTCTGATCGACTTATACATACAGCCGTAAAAGTGCTTATGGCTATGTTGGTAAAAGTTTTACATCCGAAGACGTTTCAACTCAAACAAATTGTACCAGTGATCTCAAGGCTGAATTTACTACTTCCATGATACTCCATATTCTAATTATTGCAACATGTACTGATTTTACCTAACGGGGTTCAGCCCAATGGATGCTTTCTGGTCAATGCAAAAGTAACGGACCGATGCAGACCAGATTCCACGCCACTTTAGAAAGTTCGTGACCACGGTAGATTTATGCAGTTTCGAAAAAAATTAGTAATGTAAGATATGAGAAAATCTGGGTCGCAGATCACTTTTTAATGCAATTTCTTTACATGCTGAGTGCTGCGCATAATATTATCGGCTTTGGGTGCAAAAAAAAGATTTGTGAGATCAGATTTGTGGTATGAGCTCTTCTATATAAACCACAGATTTCCGCCCCAAAATTTTTTATCATCACTTCTTCTCCCAGCTATCAGCTTCAATAACTACTTTATTGAACTTTCGATACCTGCCAGCAAAGAATCGACTCATCCGTCTCTCCCTGAGGTTTTACTTCAGCTTCTGAGATTTACTACCCAAGAGTGAACTTACTAAGTGAATCAAATGATTGACCAATACGCCACTCTTCCCCCCACTGCCACCGATTTCAACCCTGGGGACTTGGTGCCTTCTCCAATGGATCTTTTGGAAGAGAAAGCTTGCGAAGCTAAGCCTATGGTGGACTCCACGCTTAACTCTTTGAGGGCAACGACTATCACTGAACCAACTGAAGTATTTGAAAGTGAAAAGACTACATGTGACTCCTCGGCAAGTTCTGTGAATCTTTCTGGAACTAGCCAGGAACATGAATTGATTGGCTCAGCACCTGTTTTTGAAACTGCAATTCTGGGCCTCGTTGATGTATCCCAAGACACAAAAGTGGTTTCGATTACAGGCAAGCTCAAGAAGCTCTGGAGCTCCGAGCTGTTGTTACTGTCTAAAGGATTGTTTTTGTTCAAGAAGCAAATGCCGGCAGCGCCGAGCGCAAAAGCTGAATTTGTGCGGCCTCGGCAACCAGTGCCAAAGAAGCTCAAGAGTTCGCAGAACAACCACGATGCACATTTTAAAGCAACGAAAAAATGGAGCAAGATTTTCGTGGAGTTAAGACAAATGAAACGACATGAGGCTTGCTACCGCCAGAGGACCCGAGTTTGTGAGTGGGACGAGTGTCCTGTGGAAAGGAACGGTGCCCGCCGTATTTCTGCACACCGCGCATATTGTTGCAGCTTGAGCGCCGCGCATGCGTTGAAGCGGTTCGTTTTTGGTCATCAACTCAAGCCCAAATTGGTGATTCTGAACCCATATTTCAGCGAATCGCAGAGAAATGAAGTGGCTGCAGGCAATCAATTGGCATTTTTCACCAAAGGAGACTTCGAGAGCGTGTGTGCTGACTATCGCGACAAAGTCCCTGATGGCCACGAAGTTTCCCTGCAATTGAGGGCAAGCTTGAACTTCTTGCGCCGCCCTAGATCGAACTCTCATCCCGAGTCTGTGACAATTTTCGACCATTATCAGCCTGGTACCGCCAAAAGTGTGTCAGATTTCGAATCCGAAAGTTGCGCGGAACAATTTGCTATCTCCAATGCACCCGTTCCTACTGATTTCTTGACGCAGGCCAAAGCAGAAAGCAAGCTCGAAGCTGGTAAAGAGAACACATCATGGCCCCTTATTATATGTGCTGATCAGGCCGTTCAAGAAAAAAGCGAGGCAGCTCAGCCCGCCCTGGTTGAAAAATTGGATACCGCGCCTGATATCAACTTGCTTGAAACTTGCCTACTCAGAACCTGCCTGCCTGGGATTTGCCTGTCTGAAGCTGAAATGATAATTTACGCTCAAACTATATCTTCTCCTGAAGAAGCCACTTTTCATGGAACCGAAAAAGCAAGTGATCTTTATGTGCACCCACTTAGCAAGTGTCATGCAACAGCATCAGCAAGAGCAGCTGAGCACCACATGTCACTGCCTGAGGACTTACTGCCTCTTTACTATGACTTTGAAATTAGCCTGGTTCCTTCTGATGAGTCCATTGCCTCGGAAGTTTTTGAAGATATAGAATCAAGCGACGAAGACTATTATTCTGAGTCCGCCTCGGGGTCATCATCAGTGTATTCCGAAGATAGCTTTTCTGAAGAGTGTGCTCAGGAGCCTAAGAGCACTGAATCTCAGGAAGAAAACTGGAGTCACGAAGGGTCGGAAGTGGATGACACAGTCTACCAGGAAAACGCACTTGTCAAGTCCGAAAGCCTCGAAATATCAAAATTCCGTAATAAGCGGTTCGTCAGAAAACTTGAGACTATCACTGAATCCAGAGCACTCGCTGCGAACAAGCCATACTCAAAGGACATGTTCATCAGAGACCTCCCTCAAAAGTCGCTCCACAAATTTTTCTTGAAAAAGGCTTCTCAGATTGAGAGGCTTTTTGCAAACGAAAGCAAAGCATATGAAGGGAGCGAGACTTGTGAGCTAATCTTTGAAAAGGACTCTCAAAACTCCCAAGAGATGGAGGATATTCTGTCTAACCAAGACACTCTCAAGTATGAACATTTTGATAGCGACTGCTGGGTCAGAGACCCAAAAAGCATGTGGTGGCATGAGCTTGGTTTGGAAGAGAGCTTTGTGCCAAAGTTGGCTACCGGTGCAGCAATCGATCTCCAATGTGTTTGCATTAATTTGAAAAGCATCCTGAAGTCCAGCATGGAAGTGGCTTTTAACAACTATGTTACCAACATGAAGTTCAAAGTGGTCAAGTGTGCGCAGGAGCCATTGCGACTCGAGCACCTTGAAGTCGGGGAACACCTTAATGGCGCCATGGACAAAAGCATCAAGGGGGGTTTCCGAACTTTTATTGAAATTGGTGATATGGACATGACCACCGAGTTCAGTGCAAGTGAAACTGTGTTGCAACAATACGAGTTGATGTGTGTGAAATCGCGAAGCAGCACCGGAATTCCGGACGCAGAAGCCATTTGCACCCAATTGTCGCACATGAAGGCGGTGATACTCGCACAGGATAAGATCATGGGCAAGTGCCAAGAAAGCCTTTTAGTGCACCTTGAAAACTATGATCTTATTGAAAAGTACATGTACCTGTTGATGGGCAACGTCAAGGCTGCTGCTGGCTCGTTCTACAATTACTGCGTGGAGATTGGCAACCATGAAAAAACCACGCCGATTCTTGCAAAGTTAAAGGCTTGCTTCATCGAAGTCATGGACGACCTCTTGCTAATGGGCAAAATGGAAGCAAGTGTATACGAAGGCATCCAGAGAATTGAAGGTGGTTTTACCACGAGGTTGGAGCATATCCTAGGCAATTACGAGAAAGCCTTCAGCTTCAAGATGGTTTTCCATGAGCTGTTCAGGAATGCTTACAGAAAAAATATCAACAGCGGCGAATTGACGAAGCGGCAATTAGATAGCTTCATTGGCTGCGAAAGTGACGATAAACAAGTTGAGTTTATGGACAAGTGCCGAGTGCAGGAGGTGCAGAAAATATTGCTGGAGAAGTTGCTGCGTCTTAAGACACAGCACCAAATGGTGCGAGAGCTGCGCGCAGAGTTGCAGCTGACATTCGAGGACATTTCACTGAGATTCTTGGCTCAGGTCTTTGAATGATAACATTGCTAGAGATATTGCTACGGAACTGCAAAGGTTCCTGAAACTCTTCGAAAAAATAAAAAAAACTAAAAAAAATATATAAATTCTGTTAAATTTGTAACCACACTCCTTAGAGAAAAGGTATTCACGGGTAATTACTAGAACAAGGGTAATCATTGTGTTAGTTAGCAAAGCAATGTCTCAGACAAGAACAGATAAAATGATTGCGAATAGAAAGTACCAGTCCGAAAGGGTCAGCGGGGCCGTTCGTCATGGCAAACAGCCAGCTCCAAGGTTACGCTTCGGGGAGGAATTCTCTTCTCATGCACATCGCTGAATTTGTCCCCTTGTGGAGTGCATTGCCCACGAAGCGGCTAAAAAAGTGCAATGGGTCGGGATATGGTTGATTGTAGTCCTTGATCCTTGAGGATGTTGCATGAGACCTTATAGGCGATGTATGAAGTAATGAACTTGGACAATCATTGGGAGCTGGGGCCAACACATTGGGCATTTGATGCAACTCAAAGCGCCAAGCGGACCGCGCGGGGATACAGTTACTGATCGAGATCTGCACCGGTCGAAAGCTTATATCTCATCTTCTCAGTATACAAACACCAAGATTAAGAGGAGAATACCTGGCAAAGAGGCCAAAAAGAACAAGGTTTTAAAGTTGTCAAGAATTCGGCATATTTGCTTCACCAACTATGGTCGCAAAACTACAAGGGTGTGTTTTATAATGTCAAAAATACAAATTTTCTTTCCTATATACAAAGATTTCATTTTGGTCCACGCTTGTCGTTAAGCCAATTGACAAATTCAAAGAACATACTGGCGTGGAGCTTATTCTTGCTATCCATGGACCATTGTGTCATCGCTGCCGCGTATATGGAAATGATTTCCTTCAAGTAGTCCTTGTTGATAGATACCAAACATTTTGAAATGATGATACAACTCTGGCCGCACGCGGCACCGTGTGCATTGTTGTGGGAATTAGTGCCGGCTTGGTCCTGAAGCCACTTGATGTCCTCAAGGAGCTTGTTAGTAAAATACTCAATATCCTCCTTCGATGAGTATGCCGCAGCAATTTCTTCTTGACTGGGCTTGACTTTGCTGACTTTAGTTTTGAGAAGCTTGTGAGCCTTGACTCCAACGTTCTTGTCCTTGGTCAGGTTTATGACATTCACTAGTGGACGGATAAAACTGAGCCCAAGTAATGAATTGGGCTGCTGCTTCAAGAAAGATTCCATGAGATCAAGAACTCTGTTTTTGAACAAAATTACCTGGTCCTTGGCCAGAACCTTTTCCGCACGCTTTTTGTTCTGGTTGTTTGCAGAAAGAGCGGCGTGTCTTTCCTTGAATATTCTGGATAATTCCTCGTCTATGGCCATCATTTGCTCATCGTCCATGGATTCGGACTCGTACTTGTCGTCGTCGTCACCAAAGGAGTCAAGGTCATCGAATTTAACTTCTCCGTCGTATTGATTGATTCCAAGGGCATTTGCAAGTTTGATGTTAGTTTCTTTCTCCACTTCGTCTTTTGTGGAAGTATGTTTGCTTCGGACATCCGCAGTGTCACTTTCGTCGCCACTATAGTCGTCACTTCCCTTTTCACCTTCATCGCTGCTCTCATCGTTATCGGTCTCTTCGCTAGCTCCATATTCTTCCTCTCCCTCGAACAAGTTCTTTTGTCCTTGAGCATCCTCCGATGCAGCCAAGATGGCGAAAAAACGTTCAAAGCATTTTTCGTTAACATTAAGCTCTCCGTCAATGTTTTGGCACATGAAGGACTCCCACACTATGTTTGACACTTTCTTCAACAAGCCCGACTTTCGGGAAATGAAAGAAAGAATAATTTCGGTGATGATCTCACTTGAGTTTATATCGGGAGTGTCTTCACCAAAAGTGCTATCATAGCTGACTTTCAAGTCCTCTAGCACACTCACGGTCTCGGCTTCTCCAACATACAACTGAAGAAGCACCATGGAGAATAACAACTCGAAACAGTAGAGCTGGTCCTTTTTTGAAGAGTCACCTTTCATGGCCTGTTTGATCTCATTCAACGTGACCAATGTCTTGTCTCTAATGGAGGCCAACTCGCCGGAAATATGAAGGGTCAATTCAAGCTCGTCATTTTTCTCAAGCTTCTTCAATTGATTTACGCAGTGGAGCGACCAAGAATGACCCTTGCGTTTTTGTAAGATAAAGTCGGCCAAAAACAAATTAAGCTTTTCATGGGCAGTTTCCTGTATATTTTGCGAGGCCGTGGGACCCTTAACAACCTTAAAGTATCCTTGCTGAATGATAAACTTCACAAAGTCATCCATGACCTTTACTGGCAAGCTTTTGAGTCTCTTGGTTGACCTGAATAATAAGATCATCTTGTCTAGTACCCACCGGAGAATAATATCGTTGGAATACTTTTGTCGCACTGGCTCATCACTGAGCAGCAATTCTTTTTGAGTCTTCAAAGCACTCTTGTATCGCAGCTGCAAGACATTGTATATGTCCGCCACTAGGTCCTCGGCATTGTGTCCTGGTAAGGAATTGGGGTCGTCGAGGTGGCCCAATACTCCCACAAGGGAATCGATGACCTTGATCTTGGTAGAGGAATCAAGGTTCCAATTATTGCCAGCTCCTTCGTCAATTATGGCATGAAGGCAGGGCACAATCTTCGACAAGTCTTCGTGACAGATTTTGATAACGGTGTTCAAGGCCTTTTTGGAGAATTTGTTCAAGAGTTTGTCGCTCTTTTTGGCATTAGCTGCGAGGCAGCGCAAAAGGTTTGGGGTCAATAGGCAGCCGACCATAGAGCTGGGCATTTTGACCAAAAATTTGGTAAATATGTCTAAGCCCCAGTACTTGCGCTCGGGAGAAGATTTCTCGCTAAACATAGTATCGTCAATAACAACTCTCCAAAACTCCCCCAATGCAATCAGTTCAACCGAATTGGCCTTGGATTTCTTCTTTGATTTTGTAGAGGACTTCTTGCGCTTCTTTGCGCTTTCATCAGACTCCACGAAATCCTCCGATTCTTCGTCGGCAATACGAAGAAAATGGGCTAAAATGTGGTCCCACACAAATGGGATCTTCGAAGACCACGAGCCCTTCTGCTTACCGTTTTTGGCCAGCTTGGCCGGGTTTTCTTCATCGTGATTCTCTTCATCGTCTAGCCTGTCCACCACTTCGGCATCTTTGAGAACCTTGGCTAGCGTGGAGAGGTTTCCTTTAGTCATTGGATCTCCATTTTTCCATTGACTAGAGCATCGCAAGTGGTCACATAATCTAGGAAGGTCTTGCCGAGGGATACTCATGTACACGGCAAGTCCCTCAGTGGTGAAGACCAAGCCTTCATCGCAGATACTCTGCAAGAATGCCACGGTCGTTTCATCATCCTGAAACCCTGATTCCAAGTATTTGGTTACAAACTGGCACATCGAGTACATTGCCGTTTCTCTCAACCAGGACTTCATTCCTGACAAATGCACCAAAGCACCTACGAAGTTGACCAAAACTTTCAGCGATGAAGCCTTTGGGTCTAGCAACAAATTGGAGTTGATTAACGCCTGGAACCCGAATAGACGTCCGAACAAGAGCGCCCGAATCTGCAGGCCTTTCATAGAATTTGACACCTGGCTTGCCTCGGTGAGCCTCTGCAAGTATGACTCAATAGTCAAGTCAAATTCTTCACGCATCACGAGATCACGGATGAGCTCTGTCAAGGCCATGGAAAAGCCGTAACGTGCAGATTGTTTCAAAGAGGTCAAGCCTTTAATGAGTCTGTTCAATGCGTACTCCCATTCTTCCTTATTTTGTTCTTTAGAAAGCTCTGATAGCAAGGCTGTGGCTGCCTCAATGCGCTCTTGAGGAACTTCCGACGCGAGCCTGTAGTAGTGATCTCTGGAGACAGTCATGGGGACTGCGTTGTGTAGTACGAGGTGCTAATTTGAGACGCGATGGGAATTTTTTAGTGCGCAATGCACAATGTTGAATTAGTACATATACACGCCTCTAGGGCCCAAGAGCCAAACAAGTTGGGCCTTGACAGATATTGCAATATTGCAGGCCATTAACAGCACAGACGTGCTAGACGGCCCTGGTTTCAATCCCTAACACACACGCTTTGAGAGCCAAGGGACCTGCGTATTTTGAACAAATGCACGAGTCACGTGACTAGGTAGTGATGGGTCTAGTTAGGGAAGACCTTGGGGAAAGGGAAAGTGGGGCCGACTTCCTGGATGGAGATAGAGGCTGCCCATTGACCGAGAGCTACGGCTTCTGGAATGGACTTTTCCTGCACCAAAGCTGCCACGAAACCCGAAGCAAAGGCATCTCCGGCGCCATTGGTGTCCACGACCTTCTCCTGAGCCAACTCGACAACATCGTACAGACTGACGTCAAAATGGTCCTTTTTGGCATCGTAAGTAACAGTGATAGTTGGACCAGTGCCTTGGGTGAAGACAACGGTTCTAGGCTTCTGGGCGTTTTCCTTAGGTAACTTGGCAATGTGCTTGGCGATTTCCGTGATATCCTTCGATTCAATACCATGCGATTCTGCGTAGGCAGCGGCTTCCGACTCGTTAGCGATTATGAAATCACAGTATGGAACGGACGCGTCCAAAGCATCCTTGAAAAACTGTGGGATGAAAGGTGCAGAGAAGTTCAAGAGAAGCGTCTTGTTGTTGTCAGCAGCGTGTTTTCCCAAGAGTTGGATGGCTTCAGGGGATACCGTCAAATGGAAGCCTCCAATGTAGAAGTACTTGGCATTCTCCACGTACTTCCAGTTCTCTTCCTTTTGCAAGTGAGATGGGGTGAATTCGTTGGCTGCAGCCAAGTCGGTCACCAAGGATCTGTGCTTACCACTAATCAAAGCAGCACATTTTCCCGTGGCGGTCTTCTCCTGGACCTGGTAGAGGGTCTTCAAGCCGTAAGAGGCATTGGCCTGGTTCAACTGCTCAGCGTAAACGTCGGCGCCAACCGATCCGAAATACACGACATTATTGGGCTCTAAGATGTACTGGGCACCCCGGGCAGTATTTTGTGCAGCTCCGCCGGCCACCAACTTCAAGCCCGGCATCTTTAGCACTTCCTCGAAAATGGGCATGTGTTTTTCCTCGACCAAAATGGCATCATCTGCTTTGAGAGAGTACTTGGCCAAGTAATCGGCATCGACGTCGACTTGCAAGTCTAACAAGGGATTTCCTAAACAAACTAACGGGTAAGACATACTGGGTAGAGTAAGAAGAGTAGAAAAGCCCTGTTGATGCGAACAAAGTGAGAGGGCTCTTTTCGCGACACCTCGTGCACTTGCGTCGTGGCCTAGCGCTGGAATTCGCGCCATGGGACTGCGAGACATTCCTTTCATCCTTGAATGGTTTCTCATTTTGATGTGAAGAGAGTTCTTGTAACACTCCCGAGCTTCAAAAATTTGGTCCAGCCACGCAGTGGCCTGGAGGGGCACTTGGCTTTGTACTTTGTGCTTCGCCTCGCACAAATTATTGTGTTCGAGACCACGCTTGAGATTACACGGGGGCATCGTTTTACACGAACTATAGAGTAACTCCGGTAATAAAACTAGGCAAGATTTCTCAAAAACCCAATTTAGACCAGATCATTTAATGGTGGATATAAATGGAATCATAGCGCGATGAGAAATCAGATGGCAGATACGAAGTCGTAGCGCGACCTGTCTCGGTGGATATTCTGTTGGCAGCGGTTGGGTGCAATTCGTATACGATAAGCGCACAGGATCACCAATATCGTTCCGGAACTTAAGTCTCTGTAAAAGCAAAAAAAACCACTTTGTGGGATATTTAGGGGATATTTAGGGGATATTTAGGGATTTTTTGAGATTACAAACAGACTAAATCATCCCATTTTTGGCCCTGTTCATAATCCAGACTCTGCGTTGTAAACAAGGCGTTCTTTGCTCTGCTGATTGTGCTTTATATGTTGAAGAACTGGAGAGTATATGACATGAATGAACACGTCTTTTTTTCAAGCAAACGCCCAACTATTGTTTTCCAACTAAAAATGCTGAAGCATAATTAAGAGCGGGGTCCACTTCAACTGAAACAAACAGCTCAGCTTTTTCCGTTCGACCCTTGACTTCGAGACAGTTTGTCACTTCTGCGCTTTCAAGAATCGCCAGTATCGAACTCTAATCAAACATGGGGTAATACGACCAATTCGGCTAAATACTGTGCGTACGAAGTATGAAACTTGATTATTGACTTCTTCAAATTTCTCTGGGACATTTTGCCGCACCGACTTGAATACTTCAAAACCACTGTACAGTCCACATATGTGATGAAGGTTGAAGGCTGAGCGCGAGGTTTATGCACAGCGCATAGCGAACCTTGACAATTTGTCTCCCTGGAGGTCCTGATTGAGCAGGTGTCCCGACGACGGCACAGCTCTACAACGGGGACTGTGGCTAGTGAAGACCTAGTCCAAAACAAAAGAAAGGGGCTGTCGCATCAGCTCAGAATAGTAATCAAGAATACCCATGGTGGCGAGACTTGCTAATTTGCCCACCTTAGAATCCCCCCAACAAATACTCCCTGGCAAGTCCAACTACTGAAGCACTTCGATGGCGTGAGGCACAGACGTTTACATGTATTTAGGAGACGGAACTATAACATGCGATCGCACTTTGGCTCCAAGCATATGTGCAGTCCACGGGATCGCGAAATGTCAGAAGCTAGCATCTGGGCTGTCCAACAATTATACCATCTCCTGACCTCACTGACACCCTCATCTCGCTCCTTGCCGCCAAGACCACCAGCTAACCCAAATAAGTTACCCCGTTCTCATGGGTCTTTTAGCATTTTTGCCTGTTTGCACCGAGGATCCCTTGGCTTGGACCAGACCTTTTCCAGCGCATCCCACCAATGCCTTTCTTGCCCATTGGCACGAGGCCTTAGGCGCGGCCGTATTCTACTTCCTTGTTCAGCTAAGTTCTCCTCTGGTCTGCAAGGCCTGGTTCGGGAAAAACTACACCGGCTTGAATATGAAGACCAAGTTGAACTTCGACATTCACGTCGTTTCCATGGTGCAGTGCGTCGTCTCCATCGCCGCCCTTCTCCCCGGCTGGAACCATCTGCACGTGAAAAACAGAGTGGCTGATCCTTACAGCTCGATCTACGGGTATACTGCATATAACGGCTTTGTTTCGGCCATTACCGTGGGCTATTTTGTGTGGGACTTGTACGTTTGCCTTAAGCACAGAAAACTCTTTGGACTTGGCTTCTTGTTACACGCGTTCGCTGCCTTGTACGTGTTCACGTGCTCGCTTATTCCATACTGTTTGCCGTGGATGCCTGCCTTCCTACTTTTTGAGCTCAGCACTCCTTTTGTCAACATCAACTGGTTCGGCTCGCGCTTGCCTGCGGGGACCATCAGCGATACGGTGATGGCCATCAATGGGCTTCTACTCATTGCAATCTTCTTCTTGGTGCGCATCGTTTGGGGTTTCTACGCGGTTTCATTGGTGGCAATTGACATGTACCAGGTTGCACAACACACGACATATTTGTTGCCCATCTCCATTTTGGGCTTGAATATTTTGCTTGATGTCTTGAATGTGTTCTGGTTTTCAAAGATGCTTGCGATTGCAAATAAAAAGTTGCGGGGGAGCCGTGCGACTCCAACCGAAGTTGCGGCTGAGGTGGCCAAAATAGAACAATGAAAAAAACAGTTTTTGACAATGCTTGACAATTTGTTGATGATTGTTCTTTGAGGCCGTGATCTCTCCGTCCAGGGAATCTCGGGCTGCGGTGCTTTTGGTGTAGTATCCGTGGCTCTAATCATGGTCCTCACCATCGCTTCTTATTTGTATCTCTGATTTCTACAAATAGGACAGCTATACGCGTTTTTTATGGTTATGAAGCTTACTGGCTTGTTCCTGTATTACGCCAGTTCACATAGGTCTCCAATACAAGTTGCAACAGCCAATCGCGGTGTACGGGTTTAATACCCCCATTCACTGCGGCAACCGAGTATGCGCGCCGGTTTTGGGTCGTGCGCAAACTTGATTATGATCACCTCCGTTTCAAAAATACCCATTTGCTCCTTACGCCTCACTCCATCAGACCTCAACTAAGTCGCCCCACACTATTTTACTGGTCTTTCTATTTCTGTCACGCGCAATTTAGCTCTATCCGCTGACATAACCTGGCCCATTTTTCTCTTCAGACTGGACCTTAATTAAGAACTCTTCGAGCGCCCTATCTAAATTACGACCAATATTATTAGCAATGAATAACGAGTACGACTACTTATTCAAATTGTTGTTGATTGGGGACTCCGGTGTCGGAAAGTCATGTTTGTTGTTACGTTTCGCTGACAACACATACACCCAAGACTACATCTCGACCATTGGAGTGGACTTCAAGATAAGAACGATTGAGCTTGATGGAAAAACCATCAAATTGCAAATCTGGGACACCGCCGGCCAGGAGCGCTTCAGAACGATTACCTCGTCGTACTACCGTGGCGCTCATGGTATAATTATTGTTTACGACGTGACGGACCAAGAGTCCTTCAACAACGTCAAGCAATGGTTACAGGAGATCGACCGTTACGCCACCGGCGGCGTGATGAAGTTGTTGGTTGGAAACAAGGCAGATTTGTCTGACAAGAAGATTGTGGAATACACTGCAGCTAAGGAGTTCGCCGAGGCTTTGGATATTCCGTTTTTGGAGACGTCAGCTTTGTCGTCCTCCAACGTCGAGCAAGCTTTCTTCACAATGGCCAGACAGATCAAGACGCAAATGACACACAATACAGGTGCTGCCGCTGCTTCGGGGAGCACCAAATCCAACATCAATTTGAAGGGCCAGTCGTTGACCAACAATCAGAACAGTTCATGTTGTTAAGTAACCACGTGCCTCGAATGCCTCGACAACGGTGCGTCATGGGTACCTCCAAGTTTTACTGCCTTAATGGGACATGGACGTGACTGTTTTGCTAGGTCTTGTGTGGCGACCCTAGAATTTTCTCGCTCTGTGTAACAATGGCACGCATGCTATGCCGATGTAGAATATATATATTGTTCAAATACGGCTCTTTTGATACGCAACACTTGAGCCGACTTGAAGAAAGGTCGGTTCCTGCCATTGTAAACAGATCTAGCAAAGAGATATATACATAGAGTTATAGTTTTTACTTTTCGTGGAGGCATTTATAATCATGACCCTTTCATTGGGAGGCTCGCGATGGGAGGCTTTCCAGTGGGAGTTCACATAATCGGCAAGAAGGTTGTTTTAGGTTTTTTCAGATTCAACGAACCACGTAAACGAAGTACTGCACGTGCAAGGAATTGTCCTCGCTGCGACAGAATCTGCCCCGACCGAGGAGGTTTTCCTTTTGTACCCACTTGTACTTGTCCTCGGCCGAATCGTCCAATTGAAATCTGGGGTTGTTGTGAAGGGACGAAGTGGCAAAGTCGTGTTCCTTGGACTGTTCAGTGAGAACATCGGTGATATCCTTGGTCAAGTTGAAGATTCCGTAGTACGACACGAAAGCACCCGCACCGCTCGGGGTCTTGCCGTATAATCTGCAGTCCAACTCGTTATAGTTCCCAGTCGAATTGGTGGTGATGTCGTCGAAGCCATGAATATCCAGGACGTCGAATTCAAGGCCCAAATCGTTCTTGACGGTGCGGATTTCTCCCCATAAGACGTTTGCGTGGTTCAACACCTTGCTCTTCGTATTATCCTGGAACACTATCTCTGGGGTTCCTTCAAGCTTGAGATTGATGGAAAATACTGGCACTAATTTGGGTACGGCGGGCGTAGATGGAATCGAGCAATTACTCATGGTTAATTGAGAGCGGGTGATATCGAAGTAATCGAGCTGCGAGCCGAGGAATTTATATTCGCTCGAATTCCAATCCGATTTACTAAGGGAGGGCACAAGAGTGCAGGATCGAGCAACAAATGTCCGTGCTTGGGCAAGATTTTGGGCCCCCTGCATGTGGCTGCCAAGGCGCTTAGGGCCTGCTGCGAAGCAGCCATAGATCTTGGCCGCTGTGCCCTATAGTGGAACTCGTGATGCATGCTCTCTAGAACTTGTGAGCAGAAAGAAACCATAACTGAATTCTAAGTTTAACGCCCAAGAGGCGTGGCTCCTATTCTCGTCTCACGTTGAGTTGAGTGCGCTGTAGGTCACGTGTACTTGGTATACATCGCCTTGGCATACCTCGGTATCATGAGGGGAACCTGAAGAGCTCTATTAGAAGGCGAAATTGGGGGAATTAATTTTTCCTAGTTTTCCGCCCCTATCCTATACGGGCGTGGAATACGTGCGGTTCAAACACGGCCACAGTAATTCGTTGCCGCACGCCATTGCACTGAGTAGGTGAGGGGCGCTGCCTCATTCGGTGAGGGTGGCGCACATCCATACCTCCCGCGAACCTAAAGCCAACTCCAGACCAGCGGACAACACAGCACTAGACCCACTATTTCCAAGCAATTGCCTAAACATGCCTAGCCCTAGAGATGTGCAAATGCAGGACGACTCTCAGGACGAAGGTCTGGTAAAGGCGGCCACCGAGGCCTCGTTGGCCAATGAAATCGAGCTGAGCTTCACGTCGTTACAAAGATCCGCCGCCGAGTTCGATAACCGCCACGTTTTCAAGGTGTTTCGAGACTTGGGATCTTTGAGGCGCAAAATCAAGTCGGATCCCGCGGCGTTGGCTTCGGTAATCTCAAAACATTTTGCCGACAATCATCCGAGAAAGAAATTGTTGTTAGCGCAACTTGAGACTCTCACGCCTGAAGTGGCCAATGTTTCGAGCCTAGGCGACCTTCCCGAAATCAGTGCATACGTTCACTTACTCGTTCAGATCTACTTATTGGATACGGAGAAATTGGACCAGTTGGCGCAGTTCAACGAATCGGTAGTTTCATTGATCGCCTCCTACAACAGAAGAACGCTTGACTTTATCCTGGCCAAGATCTGGTTCTACGTGTCTCGTACATGCGAATTGCGCGGCGACATGTTGTCGATTCGTCCTACGCTTTTAAATGCCTTGAGAAATGCTACTTTAAGGCACGATGATGAAACTACCGCATCCATCATCACTCTATTGTTGAGGAACTACATTCTAACGCATGACATTAACCAGGCAAATAACTTGTGCGAGAAAATCGTTTTTCCTGCTAATGCCGGAAACGCCTTGAGTGCTAGGTATTATTACTACTTATCCAGAATCAATGCCATCCAGTTGGACTATTCCACCGCACACGAATACCTTACGGTGGCTATCAGAAAGGCTCCTCAAACACACCTCAGCAAAGGCTTCTTGCAGGACGCCACCAAGTTGATCATTGTCATCGAGTTGTTGATGGGTGACATTCCCAGCTTGAAAGTCTTCAAGTCTAGCACAGGAAACGTTGAGCCGTATTTTTTGGTCACGAAAGCCGTGCGTTCAGGTGACTTGAAGTTATTTGGAGCCGTGGTGAAGAAATACGAGGAAGTGTTTGTTAGAGACAACAATTTCACGTTGATCTCTCGGTTGCGTCAAAACGTCATAAAGACCGGAATCCGCAAAATCTCATTGTCTTACTCCAAGATTTCCTTAAAGGATATCTGCATCAAGTTGAACCTCGACTCTGAGGAAGCTACCGAGTACATTGTCTCTAAGGCTATCCGGGACGGAGTTATTGAGGCCACAGTGGACCACGAGCAGGGTTTCATGAAATCAAAGGAGTTGTTGGACGTGTACTCCACGAAGCTTCCACAAGAGGACTTTGACCAGAGAATTCGCTTCTGCTTGTCGTTACATACTGACTCTGTCAAGGCTATGCGCTATCCCATCGAGGACAACAAGAATGAGAATAGAAAAGCTCTAGACGGGTTGGAAGATGAGGTGGATTTATTGCAAGCCATTGATGACGGTGATTTGGACGACTTTATGGATTAGGGTGCAGTGATCTCGAGAGCCAAGGTGCGCTGTTGCTTGTCATTGCGCCGAGACTAACTGGTATGGCCAGAGAGTAAATTCATATCAGCAGACCAGAATGTATTCATATCAAGTTGAGACCAACTCAAGTTATAGAGAGTTACATAATGCCCATTTTAAGTACCTTTCATCAATCACCAGATGTCAGTCCTCCTTAGGGTCCGGTGCACTTGTATGCAGTATATAGACATATGGTTTCTCACAGCTCACGTCAAAAAGGCATGAGCAACATCCACAACCCCCAGATCCACGTCGAGCAGAGCCTCTATGGTAGCTCCAAGGACCAATTCCTCAGAAGCGAGGATGAGATGAGCGTCCAGGAGTTGATCCCGCAGATTTTGGACGAGCGTAAGTCGTTTCTCAATCTTCTGGAAGACCTCTTGCTCCAGGAGATAGAATCCAAGGTCCAAGATATCAAGCAGAACCCGTCAGACAGCCAGGAGAACCAGGCGGTGTTAGGAACGCCGGCGCCGTTGCAGGATTCCGAAAGCAGGGCACAGATCTTCCAAAAACAGCGCCTCGAGTTGCTCACGCACATCAACTCGGCGCTCAATGAGACATCGCTCTCGTTGGACTTTGTTTCCCTCCTTCTATCAGCAGAGAAACCTACCATTGCGAAAGCAACGATCCTGCCTCATCTCATGAAGACGACCCCCTTGGGCTCGTTGAGTTCAGACCGGGTAGAGAGGTCACACGATGCACTCAATGCGAAGAAAGGCACAACCGAACACATTGGGCTCGGCTGGAAGTACCAATCGCTCAAGCATATCAAGGACCTCTTCGGGGATTCAGCTGCACAGCTACGAGAGGAAGTTGCTGGTGAAAAAGTATACTGGAACAGCATCAACAAGATATTGGCGCAGGGTGAGGTCCTCCACAAGCTCAGGGACCCCGAGACGCACGCAAAGGCGCTCGGGGTGCAGTATGGGTACGGGGATTCCGGGTCCAGCTTCTACAACAAAGGTAGGGCGATTCTTCGAAAGGACGAGGCAAGCGGACAGCTTACTTTCCAGCCTTTGGGTGCGTTGGGTGCGCAGACAACTGCTAACAGGTACGTCCGGGTACGGATATTGAGCAAGGTTGACGATGATTACATGTTGACTGGCCAAACAATCTTCGACAAGGAGGATTTGCATTGCAGTGGCGGGGAAAAGCTCATCGAAGACATTGAGCGAGCTCGGTATTTTCTCTTCGAGGATGATTTGTTTTACCACTTGACGCGGGAAGCCAAAGGCTTGATCAACTATGGCGTCAATATAATCCTGAACAAGATCATCATCGATGACTTTGACCAGATCATCGAAATCGAAACCGTGGTTTACGACGAGTACAATGAGGAAGAATTGAGCAACCTTTACCAAAACACCAACCAAGAGTCATCCAAGTACAACCGCAAGGCGCAGCAGATTCTCACCTTCTTGAAGATCATGCTCTGTTGCTACTACAATTACAATCTTGAGCTAAAGCAGAAGATCCCCACATCTTTCACCAAGTGGAAACAGCATAACTCGCATCCGTTAATGCTTCGGCCGTTGATAGGCCATATCCGCCATCAGGTCAGTTATGGCCGGCTCCGTGCAGTTCTCAAAAAGCTCTGCGGTAGCTTGGGGGATAACATCCAGACGCACATCAGCGAAAGCCAGTACGAAAATTTGGACTCTAACGATAACAGACCATTTCAAAAGGCCATCCAGAGACCTGTATCCAGCTTCACGGTTTACCTCGAGAATGCGGTTCTGGGAGAGCACTTGAAGATCAATGTGCAGCTAACCGCGCTGGAGATCTTGGTAAACTTAGTCGTGGAGGTGACGGTGCTGAAGTATGCCAACAAGGGCGATCTCGAGAACAACCTAAATGGGTCCAATGTTTTGCAGTTGACCTTCACCGATGTGCTTGAAGTAGAGGAAAGCCTCACGTGGACCTTATTGAACTTCCTAAATCGATCCACATAGAAACGCTATGGTTTTTTCTTTTGCGCCGTTGCGTCTTTGCTACGCTATACTATAGGTTATCGAAGGACTTTCAACGGGAAATTTTGCGGTGGGTATCGATTAGGAGTAATTCGTTGGACGTGGACAAAACAGGTTGATGGCCTCTCCTGATCAGAACAACGGCCTCTCCTGATCAGAATATTGGCCTTGATACGTTTCCAGGGTTCGTTCGCGTACAAGCTGTGTACGAGAAGAAAAGAGTGCTTAATACAGTGTTGTGGACAATGAAGTGATCATTTAGGTGACTGTGACAGTCAGTAGCTAATGGAGTGACCAAAGAGTCAGTTTTAATGTGAAGTTTCAGTTGCTATGGCCACTATGTAACTGCTCCATGTGCAAAGTAGTAGTGACCATCAAAAGAAGGTTTTCTAGTGCTGATGAGCATTTGTACGCTCATTCATTCCCAGTCTCAAGTAGCCTCAACTTTTAGTGAGCAGAGATTCTTCCGCGGTGTTCACGGGTTGATGAGCCCGCTAGTCGTTGGTGATCGGAACAACCTGCGAGTTGGCCAAGTCTCGCAACTCCGAGCCGTGCTTCTCCAAGTACTCCTTTGCGCGGTAGTACTTTTCATCTCTGAGGTTGTTGTATATGAGGAAATTCAACCAGATCTCCAAAAACGAGTAGGTGAACACCAAATTGTTGGCCACCATGGAGTATTCGCTAAGCATGCAAAAGGTCCCCAAGCAGAAAAACATCAACAAGCGTGCGGGCACTAACGTCTCAAAGTAGGTCACATTATCGGCCAATGTGGGTATCAAGTCCGCAATCACCAGCATGGAAATGAACACAGCCAAGATCCCAAAAAGCGGGTTGGTTTCGGTCACCTGGACCGTGGGCAAATTCATGGCCTCGCCCAAGAGCATGGTGAACTTGGCGTTGATGATGGTCGTGGGCCTTTTGAGCAACAAGAACGCAATGTAAATGAGTCCTAGCTGGCGGACGTACAAGACGGTTTTGGATGTTAGAAATTGCATTTTCAAACGGATTAGATGCCGGGTCAAGTGCCTGATGAGTGGGTGTCTGGGCCAAGTGCCTGATGAGTGGGTGTCTGGGCCAAGTGACTACTTAGTAATTGTCCCTCCCGCAGAGGCGGTGGTAAAATTCTGTGCGCGCCCGGCTCCTTGCAGCCCCCTCTGCAGCACGCCGCACTTGTAATTTGCAGTCGTCACCACTGCTACCAAACACAGACTTTGGACCTGCTGCTGCCACAAACAAATGAGATTTCTTGCTTGGATCCGTGGGGCGCTTGCTGCACGCTACGTGTTCAACGTTTCCGAACTGTACGTGGCCAAGGACGGAAACTACAAGTCCATCAAAACAATCAACGGCTTATCACCAGGACCCACGATCCAGGCCAGCGAGAACGAGTGGATCTCGGTCACCGTCCATAACCACCTTGAGGTGGGGGTCAGTTTCCATTTCCATGGCCTCCTCCAGCACGGCACGCCTTGGGCCGATGGTGTGCCGGGCATTACGCAGTACCCTATCTCCAGTGGGGAGACGTACCGGTATCGGTTCCAGGCACGCAACCAAAGCGGGGCCTTGTGGTACCATGCCCATTACCGCGGGTACTCATCCGACGGCTTGTATGGGCTCATGTACATCGTGCCTCGGAAAAGTCGCTTGCGTCCATACAGACTCGTGACGTCTAATCCGGGACACTTGCACCAGCTCATGGAGCTCGAGAAGCACCCGGCGCACTTGATTGCCGACGATATGTTTAAGCAATCCATGGACGACGTGCTCCAACGCATGTTCCAGCACAATATCGACCCGCTATGCATCCAGAGCATCTTGGTCAACGGCAAGGGCCGCGTGCAGTGCCATAATCCAAGCGTGTTTCACCGGTTGGCAGGCAAGAACCCCAGCCTCGCGGAGATCCCTCGCTTCGACTCCATGGGGTGCAGCCTTGACGCTGGACTCAACGGCACCGAGTTGGATAACATAGCCTTGGAGGTACCGGGGTACCTGGCTCCATGCAGAGCCACCCAAACGCCGCTCCACATCCACTACACCAACGGGAGGCGTTGGCAGTATATCCACTTGCTCAATGCTGGCGGCCAGTACACCAAGGCGTTTTCGGTGGACGACCACCCGTTCTACGTGATCGCCGTGGACGGCATCTTCGTGGTGCCGCAAAAGGTGCACTCCATGCTCCTACCCGTGGGGTCACGTGCCACGGTGCTTCTAGAGACCCGTGCCGACTCCCACGACACCGCCCGACCCTTCAAGATGCGTTTTCTGGCCGTGTACACCACCCAGTATATCGAGGGCCACGCGCTTCTCTTCTATGGCGAGCCGTCCGCCCTCCCGGCGGCCTCCTCAGTGGACCACGGCACGCGATACCAGGACTTGGACGGGCACCCCATGCACGACTCATACCGCAGCATTTGGCCCCACCAAACACTGCCGTTAGAGGAGAGCCACCAGCTCAAAACATTGCACAGGGCCGATGTGACCTATGTTTTTTACCTCCACCGCTTCAGCAGTGTGCAATTCACCATGTTCAAAAACCGCACCCAGCTCCCGCGAGACTTCGAAACAAGGCCTCCCCTTCTAGACTCCCAAGACCTCACCTGTGCGTCGATCTTGCACCCGCCCATCCACAGCGGCCAGGTGGTTGATTTGATCATCAACAACCACCGCCACATCAACCATCCGATTCACTTGCATGGGCACTACGTGCACGTTGTGAGCTTTAGTGGTCACGAGAACTTTCCTTACGCGTCCATGCAGGAGGCCGTGGAGAACAAGTACCATGGAGTTCGTGACAACTTTCTGTACTGTGACGTTATTTTGGTGCCGGTTGGGGGGCATGCGGTACTACGCTTCACTGCAGATAACCCGGGGATTTGGCTTTTACATTGCCATAACATTGGCCATTTGATGGGAGGTATGGGTGCGATTTTGCTTGAGTCTCCAGAAAGCATTCCGAAGAGGCACCTGGGCATGTGAATGAGACAAAGGGCGGAAAATGAGCCGATAATCATGCGAAAGTGTCGCCATTCTCTGGAATCTGTTATTTTCATGCCTATCCCCGGGATATTTGCTCTGAAAAATCTATTCTTGGAGAAATTTCATGGAAACCTGTCAGTGGAGATGTGTCATTGAATCTTCGGAATTCTTTGTTAGAAATCTATCCTTGGATACGTTACATGTCTCGAATTACTTTAAAGGGGTCGGGACCTCGGCACCGACAAAAGTATACCGATGACATTACTCACGCTGAGGAATGTGTGCAGTACCCCGCGTATGGCCGACAAGAACAAGTGTCTCACTCCAGCGCACCCTCACAGAGCCACTAATGAAGTTCTTCAGCGCCATTTCGTGGCTAGCTCTTGCGTCCAGTTCTGTCGCTTACGTGGTTTCTGATGTGAAGGTTTCTTTGAGCAGGGATGGCAATACTGTGCAGCCCACCAATGGATTAACTATTGACTCCCAAGCGGATAGGTTGGAGATCGACTTCAAGCTCAAAGGAAAAGGCCAGCCACACCAACTCGTGTTGGCATTCTCCGGGGATAACGGCTTGGACTATGCGTTGTATCCCAAGTTCAACCTCAAAAACATCAAGACTCAGATCGTCGTGGGCAACCTCCCCGATGCTTTGAAGTGGCAAGACAAAATCCTGGTTTCTGTGATTGCCGCCAGTTCTGAAAGCAATGTGGAAGAGAAGGTGGTGGAGTTGTACCCCAGTGAGACGCTTCGGAATTCGTTGCTGAAAAAGAAAGTGGCGAGGGTAGGCGCCAAGCCCGAAATCCACCATGTGTTTAAGCAAGACGTCGAGACGGTGAGTGCATTCCTCCCTATTGTATTCAGTGGATTGGCCGTGGCTTTGTTAGCCGTTCTCTTGGTGGTGTGGCTAGCCACCTTGAAGGACGAGCTCTTTGGCGCCAAGGACGGCTCCATTTGGAAGGTCGGCTACTTGTGCACCCTTACGATGTTTGAGTTTACGTTCGCCAAGTACTACTTGGGAGCTTCCATCTTCACGATCTTGTTCCAGGGAGCTTTACTTGCTGGTCCTATGCTTTTCTTCGGCGCGCGCTCGTTGTCTGCATTGGCCAGAGCTCGTGCTTGATTAAAGGGATCGGGGCAATTAGATGATTTTGAATGCATGGTGATTGTTGAGTAGGTTTTTTGATATTGATGGCGTGAGAACGCGGACCCAAATACACTGGGCAAGACTACACTGAACTAGACCACACTGGACTAGACTACACTGGACTAGACTATACTGGGCCAGACTACACTGGGCCAGACTACGCTGGGCCAGACTACACTGGGCAAGACTACACTGGACTAGACTATACTGGGCCAGACTACACTGGGCCAGACTACACTGGGCCAGACTACACTGGGCAAGACTACACTGGACTAGACTAGACTACAGTAGATCAGATTAGACCGGATTGGACTGGATTGAATCGGGCTCGCACCAGACTGCCCTATAGGCTTAACCAAAATTATGGACTTCCATGCTGAAGACTACTCAGAGTCCTCCAAATAAGTGTTCTTGATGAAGCGAAAGTTGAAGAAACTGAAGCTTCCATCTTTGCCCCATGGCCCCTTGTCCATTGAATTGGCAGCCACCACCTTACCTTTTATGAGAGCCATCGGTAGCCATGAGTAGGACCGCGAGTCCAATGAGTGGCTGAGGTTATCTCCGGTGACCCACACATGGCCTTCAGGCACAATCACGAACTTGTTGTAGCCGTCATTGTGTATGCAGGTGTTCGGAGGGTTTGTGACTGCTGACGAGCTTGAAGGATCCACCAAAATGGCGTCTCCGGGCATTCCGGTGATGCGTTTGCAAATGCGGTGGTCGGGGTCGGACGGTTTGGTGGCCACCACCAAGTCGCCCATCTCCAAATTTCGCCCTAGCCGGTATAGCTTCGATGCATGTACGAAATCGTGGCTGGCTTGGAGCGTCGGAAGCATCAGCTCACCTTTCGTCTCGGTGAATTCATACAAGTATTCGTTGACCAAGTGGGTGGCACATGCTGCGCGAAGCGTCCAAGACAAGAGGCTTCCGATTAAGCGTGCCGACTCCATATGTAAGGGTGTCGAAATAGGGATGTGTGTATGGATGTGTGGATGTGTGGATGTATGGATGTGTGGATGTATGGATGTGTGGATGTATGGATGTGTGGATGTATGGATGTGTGGATGTATGGATGTGTGGATGGATGGATTCGTGTATGTGTGTATGTGTGTATGAATGTGTTTTTGCAAGAGTTCAAGAAGTATTTGAGGATTTAGCATTTACTCTCAACATACTGCATGGACTCAGAATTCACTACGCCGAATTTTACAAAGTAGCGTTTATTACACGATTAATAAACAAAGCCCAAGATCTTTCCGGACACGTGTTTTCTTCTCGCCTCCTCGTGGTCCATTATACCAGAGGAAGTAGTCAAGATGACAAAGCCAAACTGCCTGGCTGGTAATAAATTGTCCGTCCATCTTTCGATATCGCCAATCTTGACGTTGAACCGGGGGCTGATCACGCCACACTTGTTCAACCGGCCATTTAGTTGCACCACAATCTTTCCTGATCTGTGGTCATCGATGTACTCGAACTCCCCAATGTAACCTAATGTTAGTAACAGCACGATATCAAATAGAGGGCGAAAACAAATGTCGAGGGAAAGTAAACGGAAACAGAAACTGGTTCGGAGCCCGTGTAAGAATCGATCCCTCTTTGATCTCCCGAAAACTTAAAAGACAGAAAGGGACTGAACACCGATCAATCCATCCAGTTATCATTTCGGGGAAGCAAAAACATGCTTCGGTTGAAGGAGGAGTAAGTAAGGTAGGTAAAAAGTCTGTACATACCATGTTTTTGCATCACCTGCAAGAATCTAATGATGACCTTTGAGGAAGGTCTGATTAAAACCTGTCTCTTGCCGGTCTTCTCGGCGTTGTTGATAGCGTTCAAGGCGTCGGCTAAAACTGAGGTTCTGGTCATTTCTGACACGTTAGTAAAAGACAACCACAAAACATAAGCAGCATGAGTGTCCGTTTGAGGATTCATGGAGCAGCGGATTCAGGCGGTGACCTGCTTCCTAACGAAAAGGGAGGTATTTCGGGTCTCAACGAAGCCTTCTAGCTGTACAGACAACCGTTTTTGTCTGATCATCACGAAGGCCCCGCCAAGACACAAAATTCTTCCATTCGGTTTTGCTGATTGGAGAGAAAACGTGCTGGTTAGTTAGACGAGGACATACTGTCGTGAAGAGCAGGAGGATGGTAGGGACAGACTGGACAGATGCGAAAATTTTTCTGCTGCGGGATTGATACCCGGTACCCGTGATCCGGCACGTGACCTCGCGTTCCTGGTATCAATCCCCTTGACCGCCCACAAGGTTAACTATGAACATTTATATATAGGAATTATGCAGTTATGCGCTACAAGTGATGGATTTTTGTCCGAATACATGCCAATATACAGGGTGGCATAATTTGTATCTTACAAGAGGAGTAGTTGACAGGCGTACACGGATCGAATGACACATAAATGCCGGTTAAACCAGAACACATTAGTTTTATGGTAGCGCAGATCTGGCTAAGTGTAACATTATCAAGGAGAGAAATTCAGTACTTGTCACTATAGACAAGAAAGGAACGAGCGGGTGTGGATATGGCAATAAGCCCACCACAACGGATATTTTGACGGATATTTTGACGGATATTTTGACGGATATTTTGATTGGGAATCCAGTTTGAACCAGAGTAGATTTTCAAAGTGTATGAAAAGTACCCTCCTATCGGAAAAAGGTCCTTCGTGTTCATGTTCTCTACAGTATGGGCCACATTGACGAGAAGCTATCTCTACAGCACGAAAGATGTGGAGGCGAAGTGGCATGCTTGTGATGAATTCAGATCCAATTCCCGAGACTGCTCGTTGTAAGGAAGAAAAGCGGATATTTCTTGGAGTCAATAAGACCTACCTCATGGCGTGTATTGCATCCCCACTTCCTTAGGCAAGATGCACGCCATACTGGCTGCCTACTGAATTTTGCCGAACATCTAAAAGTAGGCGTGATGCAGAACTTCCCACAAGATATCCTCCACACCAATCATGGTCCGCCTTCTTACCTATTGTACTCCGTTTTGAGTACTGTAACAAAATTTATAAAGCTCGAGATTGGCTACTAATTCTCCATCTATCCGGACATTTCCGCGGCAGCCATGGGCCTAGCGCCTAGCGTGGCAGGATTGTGGTTGAGGGGACACTGGCTATGAGACAATGCCTACACAACGAGTAGCATTCAATCCGTCCATCAATATTTCACAGATGTGCAGTCGCTATACATCTATCCATTAAAGAACCAATGAGCTGAAACACTTTGGGATGCTTCTATATTGACTTTACTTTTTCAACTCGACATGACTCAAAATATCTCGCTTGATTTTCTTCACAATTTAGTTCAAGGGGGCTCTTTCATTTACCAGGCAGCATTATTCACAGTGATTATGCACCGGGCGAATTAAATACCAATTGATTTGTCTTGGTCATTTGTTGCTGGAACTGGAAAAGGCTGAGAACATCGAGGACTGGGGTTTCAATAGAACAACTGGGATTAGAGGTAAATGGCATCATACAAGTGGCGACGAGAGACTGACTCAGTGAGGCTGAATAAAATTGAGGCTAAAGAAAATTGAGGCTGAAGAGGCTGAATGAAGAATGTGAGCGAGTGAAAACGTTAGGTTATTTGAGATCTTCTACTTTCTTTACGGCCTTCTCTGGGTAAAATCACACTAATTAACTCATTTTGAAACAAATGTTTTCATGGTTTTGGTGCCTCTCTGTACCAGAAAGCATAAGCAGGTCCAGTGGGAGTCTGCCAGTACAACTACCTGACCACTATCCTATACTTCAACAATAGGCACTGGTGTACTCATGTAAACAAAAACTTGTACATTCCACTGCAGCTCTTTGACATGAACACCTAGCATTTCTTAACCTCCGCCATTCAGGCTGAACACTTGCCCGTGTCTCGAAATTGCTTCTGATTTCATCAACGAGTACTCGGCCTATGAAGCCAAGGCACCGTAGGGATAGTATGCACTACTGCCAAATGATGACGTTCTAGGCTGAGATCGTTTGTTATGCACTGCCTCTGGTGAGATTGTTTGAACAATGCATCTCCTCACCACCTGGTTAAGCCGTTGTCCGAGGCCCACATTAGACTGGGGTAGTGAAGGCCTAATCCTGTATAAAAGAAGAAGGCTGCAGCAAAGCTTAGACACCACTCAAGATATCCCTGTGGCCTACTGAGATGTCCGCTACTACCATGTGAGTTCCAGCACTGAACCAGCCAAAAACACCCTAGATTTCAATACACTTAGCTAAAGGCCATGCTTCCCTGTCAATAAATATCTGGTAGTCTCGCGGTTTAGTACTTCTGCATGTCTAGTAGTTTGATGATTTCTGTGGTGATCTTAATGTCAATTCACTACTGCATCCACAAAGGTATAATTATTATTCAAAAGGTTTCGATTTCAAACTCCTTTCCACACTTTTACCTCGACGTTGATGTCTCCCATGCCCAGTCTCAGCCTCTGGAAATTGTGGGTATATGCAGTGCCATCGAATGTCGCGAGCGCTTTTTGGTGGATTAGGGCCATGCTTCGAACTACATCCTGGCAGCCAGTCATCCGAAGGACTCGAACACGACCATGGGCCAGGTTGAACCATGGACTCTCGCCGAAACCGGACGACCCTAATTCGTCTCAAGCATCAAAACCAGACCCCCATTCGCTGTCCACGGAGCTTGGCGAAAAGGGTCAGCAGTCGGTATTTCAAGTGGAACCCAAGCCGTCCCGGGCGGCGCCTGCTGAATTCGACGCCAGCACTGGGATCAAAAAACTTCTCTGGCATAATAAGAAACCATATCTCCCGAAACTCCGCCACGAGAGGCTTTCGTTTGAGTATCCTGGGCTTCCCAACCAGGACGATTTTACCAAGCATTCAAACCAGGAGCGCAAACCTAAGAAGGTCACGCGGTGGTCGCGGCATGTGCCCAAGCTATTGACGGCGGCTGTGCTAGTGTGGGCGGCCTACGCGGTCAAGGTGTGGCTCTATCCCGTGCAGGACGACTCCGACAGCAACGACCTCTTGGACCCTAATCACTTCCACAAATTCGTGGTGACCCACAAGCAGCAGATTGACAAAGACCACTTCTTAGTGGAGGTCCGTCCAAAATACCTGGGCTGGAAGATGAGCTACTATGCTCACTACGACAACAAGTCTATCTGGAACGGCGACATCATGTGGTCCGTAGAGATCAAGCAGCCTCAAATCATGGTGGTGCGCTCTTATACTCCTTTGCCGTTGTATTTTTTGCAGTCTGAACGTTCGAGGTCGGGCGAAAAGGAGCCTTTGTTGAAGGTGATTGAAAATGACTCTGACGACTATGACAAGGGGGGCGTGATGACTTTTTACATCAAGCGCTATGGAGACGGCGAGGTATCGAGATACATAAGCGATAAAAATGTTGGCGAAGAGCTCGATATCCGTGGCCCGCATGTGCAGTATCGGTTCCCCTACCACCCTCTCAAAGCATTACATGAGCGGCCGATTTTCCGGGACTTGCCGTCGAGGGTTGAGCCTGAGACGCTTTTGGAGGCGGTAAAGCTGGACCATGGGATCCCGGACTACGACTCCTTGAACTTCTACGGCGCAGGAACTGGCATTGCCCCCATATTACAGGTACTTCTTAGCAGAAACCCATACCGAGGTTTTGTCAACGTCCATTATTCGGCCAAATCCGTCTCAGAGCTCGAGCCGTTGAAACGGTTCATGTTTTTTTTGGAGATGTTGGACCGTGCCCGGTTCCATGAGCATATCGATCTGCAGCCCAGAAGTAGGCTCAGCAGTGCAGACATTAGCGAGCCCGTGAAACCCAATTACATCAGTCCAATGCGAGCTGAAGAGTTAGCCGGAGGAGCTCGTGAGAATGCAGATAGGATTAGACAGGGAAGCAAGAACGTCGAAATCAGTGGACAAGGAGAAGAGACCAATAATAACGAAAAGAAAAAGAGTTTGGAAAGCCTCAGATTCAAAATGGCCATATTAAACACCGACGAGGAGGTGCTGCACTCGCGGCCTCAAACGAAGTGGTACCAAAATGCTTTGGCGCAAGCACAAGACACGAGCCGCCACCACAAAAGCGATGCTGCTCTTGCTATTGCTTGTGGGCCCGATGGATACATAGACTACGTTGCTGGAGCGAAAGATTTAGCCACAGGTGAACAGGGACCTGTACGCGGCCTTTTGGGGGCCAAGAACTGGGACAACTCCAACGTGGTGAAGCTCTGATATCCCGATTATGAAGTGGTTTAAAGCCCACAGTTTGGAGTTCCATAGTCAGGTTCCACAAAGCCCTAACATGAATCGCTTATTCTCAATTAGTAGCTGGTTTTGAAGAGTCTAGGTGCTTCTCAGTTATATGCAGACAACCAATGACGCGCATAGACTATTACCAAGTTAGACGTTAGGCACTACGTGTCGGAAAAGAGTGACATTTATTAGTCCACGTCTCTAAAGCTGGACTTTTTGATCCTGTAAAATATTGTACATCACTGCATACTAATCGAAGCACTGAACAGAAGGTCGATACTCATTATTTTAGGAAATGGGTCAACCTAATCCAGGTCTGGGATGGTTGTGGATTCAAGGAGTCCGGGACCAAAATATGGTCCCTATTTTGTAGTATCAAAGGGCTATTAACCCTGTGCCTCTGCTGCATCAATTTGAATCGCCTCTTCGAAAACCGTTAGGAGCCCTGAAGTTGCAACCACTCAAGTGCGCGGCCGTGTCTCCGCGCTGCATCATCCTTTAACTGACGTTTTGAAAGACTTCGATAAGCATGCCTAGGTGACTTGCGCCCTATGAACTTTGTTCTATTAGTGCAGTCGGTGAAAACTACCTATTATCATCCTCCTGCCCACCACTCATCATCTCCCATGATCCACATGAGTGGTGCATACAACACATGCGCGAAGGACCTCGCATCCGTACATATCTTACCGTACCCCATATCTTCCGTCTCCAAATCGCTGCACATTAATGGAATCTGAACCCGTGCGACTGGCTTCCAAGGAACTCTTCTCTCGGGTTAAAGGTACGTGCGTAAAGGTTTCATTGCTAGCTCAGCAGGACGCCGTGGAACCCGAACCGCTTGCATATGAACTCCGACAGCTCCACGCCACGCTAGATGCCCATCGCCGCCAGTGCCTGCTGCAAGACTATGAAATCTCGCCAAAGCTCGCTGACTATATTTTCTTCCCCATCTCATGTGCTTTGAAGCACCTGGAGCTCCCCAAACTACCTGTGCAATACATCCTCCATATACTTGGGTATTTGAATGACGCTTCGCGGGTGTTTCTGACCGATGAAGCATCACTTGACCAGATCCTTCCGCTCGTGATATTTCTTTCGGACGAGAAGGGTGGCTACTTGAATGCTGATGAAGGCCGCCTGCATGAAGACGACAACTTCAACATGGCTGCCGCGCTGTGTCTTTTGGCCATGTTGAAAGGCGTCCCCACCACGTATTTTAGGCCTGGTGCACCCTCGAAGAGATTCTCTGTGCTTGGCGACTCCACAAGTATCCTTCTTTCTCTTTTGGGCCCGCTTGGCCTGCGTCACGAGGATATGGTCTCGGGGATCCTCTCCACGCTTCGCTGGCTCTACTGCACCCGCGTGTCAGCGGATCACACTTCGTTGGTTTTTCCCGGAATCGTTTCCAAGGTGATCAATTTCCACGCCGTCACGAAAAATTTGCATACAGACCCCTTGGTCCAGATTGTGGACCTCTTAGGTGCCTTTGCAGTCAAGGTATTTGACCAGAGGGATTTAGACGTGCTGTTTCTGCACAAGAATATGTCTCTAGAGACTTTAAAAGACCTGAGTATTTGGGAACTGGGCTCTGCCGAAAGCAGCCAGTTGGTTGAGTTGAAGGTCAACAAATCACACCCCAACCGAACGAGTCTGTGGCTCAAAGGCACCGCCCTGCAGTTCCGGCTTCTGGTACTCATATTCATGCGGAATTTGATGTTGAACTCTAATGGAGCAAACAAAATCCGCACGAACCCTAAGCTTGCCAAAGCCATCTTCGACTTCACTCGGGACATCTACACCCACTGTTTCCTGTCACTTTTCAACGACTTGGTATTGGTAGATCTCGACATTCTATCCGTCCTCTGTTATGTTCAATGCAAAGATGCTCGAGAAGAAGCACTATTCTTGGACAAGGCTGCGTCCATGTACATCATGGCCCCTCGCACGCATCTACGGTTGCTCCACGAACACCTTCTATCCAAGACAGAGGCCTTGGCTTCAGTGCAGCTTCCCAAGACGCTTCTGTCGTTGAACGAAGAAAAAATTGCTATGTGCCTCGCGGCTCTCAGACTTCACTTACACATTCTCAAGTGTGTACTGGATGCATTGATGTGTCCAAAATCTATCGACGACGTGGTGAGTGAGGCAGTTCGGAACATTGCATCTTTTTTACAGCAAAATATCGAATTCAAGAAACAAAAGCGATCGCTCAAGATACCGAAATTCGGAAGTGCCGCTGAACAGAACTCGTTGGACGGAATTGAGCTTCCGCCGCATATCGACGCTAAAAAACTCAGCCTCGTCTCATCTAGGAAAATGGCGACAGGTTTGAGGACTGAGTCTTTGAGCCATTTGGACGTGAACTTCGAAGAACCCAGCGAACGGCCGCGTCTTTTCAGTACCTTTTTGACTCTGGACTCCGAAGCGAGTGTGCAAGCCACACTTGCCTTTATTGGCGAGAGGTTCGTTTCGGATCTCGAAGGAATAGCCTCCTTGCTTCTAGCCAATGGTCAGAGCCACCTGCATGCGGTAGCATTATGGGTAGTCAACCAATTGGTGGAAGCAGCACGGCCTGATGCCTTTGATGTGAACGAATTTTTGAATTTCGGAGAACAATCGGCCCCTGACCCCGACGAAGTCTCTTACCTTCTTCTTGATCACGCCCAGGAAGTGCTATCGGATGCGCAACGCATAGCGCAGACGCATAAGATGGAGCAGTACGAGAAGCTCGAAACGTCGTACGCTATAGCACTCCAAAGCATCAGCCTCATGGCCGCCCGACTCGACAAAGAAGACTTCCAGACAGATGTTTTAATGGAACACCTCTTTCCTCTCTTGGAGGCTCTCACCTTCTCCCCCAGCAGCATTGTTCATCAACAAGCGAGACACCTGCTCCAGCAGATTGTGGATTTGCAATACAACTCGTCGTTGCGAGATTTGGTGCGAGAAAACTCCGACTACTTGATCGACTCCATGAGCTCTCTGCTCTCTGTGTCCAGTGGCTTGACTCCGTCTCTCTCGGGTATTTTGCTAGTGGTGTTGAAAATCTCTGGCGTTGACTTGCTTATGCTGAACCAGCTAAACGATGTCCTCAGCCAAATGTTTACCATAATTGACTCATACCACGGATATTCAGGGTTGGTAGAGAATTTTTTCTTTGTGTTCGAGGAGATCGTGGCCAAGACGTCGGAGTTGTATCAGAAGGAGATTTCTGACTCCCATAAACTTGGCGTCACTAAGCCCTATAAGCCTTGGGGCCTTGTTTCAAGGACAGAAATGGCTGACATGATCAATGAATCAAATATGTTGGCTGACCCCTTTGAGTACAACGCGGAAAAGGAGTACTTCAAGAATCCTGAAGTGCCATTCAGCGACGCAGAAATCGAAGATTCGGATGATGAGGTAGATGGTGAAAAGAGCGACGAAGGTAGGGAAGACCAATGGCTTTGTGCCGTGCCTCAAAACGTCTACTTGCTAATCCAGCAGATCTTCACCTACGGGATGCAGCTACTCTCCCATCCGTCAATCAAACTCCGGGTACAGGTGTTGAAGACATTGAAAAGGGCCTACGGGTTGATGAGTACCAACTACACTTCGTTGATGCCGTTGCTTGCGCAGTACTGGTCGCTTTTATTGGTACTCAGTGCAGGATGCAAAACTTTGTCTGATTACGACGACTCCACGGACATGTCTCTCGCGGCCCCCGCTTTGGAGCTCATGATATGTGTTTTTGATGAAGACGCCCGCCACGAGAGATTCATGGCCACAAGATTCACCGAGATGTGGACATTTATGAAGAGGGTCTGGGAGGGAAAGACTGTCCTGCGGCTGCCTGTGTTGAAGAGGTTGTACTGCCGTTTGTTGATGCTGGGTATCAACACCTACAGCCGGCAAATCCCAGACTTGACGTGTCACGAAATGGTGCGGTACTGCTTTTCTCTTGGGAACGCTGAGGAGTTTGCGAAGGAGAAGACAGTGCAAAACCACCTTTATGTTCTCAGACAAGCCTCGAAGAAACGTATTGCATGATCCGGGTCTCCGTTGGTTACACACTGCAGAGCGGCATCCATTTGAAATCGACACTTGGATCGCATCTGAAATGAGTTATGATTCACCCCTTCGCGACCCGATAGCAGGTTCTCCACGAAAAGAACATCACTTGATCACTGAACCGTATCCTGCATTCACATCCCATCCTCAGACCATGGGTGTTATCCCACACGCTCTAGTCGATTTGCATAGCGTCGTTGTCCATTAGATTCAGAATGCCCGCCTTGTTTATTTTGTTTGCACTGGAGAAAGGCAACGTACTTTGACCCCTTGGAAGCAGCAGGGTGGCAACCACTGGCGCTTGTAATTCTTGGCGGCCGGTCGCGTCCAAATCGTCAGTGACTTCGGGATTCTCTGCGGGTGTTTCGTACTTGTTGCGGTCGTCGTCGGTGAGATTAATCTTCTTTTGCTTCAAGGCCTCCCGTACAATCTGCGTCTTAGGTATGGTGTCACTGAGAAAGTACAACGCCTCCTGCGAGCTGACGGCGGAACTGAAGTCTTTGTACTGGATCTTCTTTCTCTTTTCCACTTTGGCGTTCAAGGAGGCCTGCTCCACCAAGTACTGAACGAATAGCTCAGTGGCGGTGCCTGCGGCGTAGACAGCGGTGGCCGATGAGCCAAAGTACTCGGGATCCATTTTCAAGATGCGCTTGATCTTCGAGAGGGGGAGCGACATCGCTGTTTCTTCGTCATCCTCAGCAAACTCTGCTGACTGTCTGGCCGTATTTTCTGGCGCATGTCCATTGTGGGGGGAACTTTCAGTGTGGGGGAAACTTTCAGTGTGGCTCTGCTCTCCTGCACGCTGCGCCTGTCCACTAGCGCTGTCTGACTGTGCGGCGTTCTCCAGCTGTACATCTGCAGTATTGATTTGCTCACCAGCGCTTTGCAGCTGTTGTTGCGAACTTGGGGTCTGGTCCCTTGGCGGGTCGAGTTCTGACATGATACGTTGAAGTAGACGTGAAGAGCGACGCGTAGTCACATGCACACTCGCATTCTCACGAGTCTCATATTCCCCCAAACGTAGGGTTGAACTGAGAGTCCCCTGTACACAGGAATGGAATGTGTACAGTACAAAACACCTGTTCCAGATGGCACATAGTAAAGCAAGGAAGCTGCTTCAGTGTGAGGGGCCCGCTCTTGAAGATGGTCCACATGATTATATTCAGGTACATGAAGCCATCCCGACGGAAACGTCGTAGGGGTGTCTCGGTACTGCAATCTGCATATACATAGTGGGTCCCAGTGTGTCCCACTGCCTGTACTCCGCGCCTCAAACGAATGCTTGGAGAAGGCCACTATACAAGACTAGCCTGTACGTCGTCTATAAACAGCAGGCGAAATTGAACCGTCTTGTAGTGTCACGCCAAGTATTCATGGGCGTATTTGATTCAAAGCTCAGAACGAGGGCCAAGCATGCCTTTTATAAATAAATGTTTACAAAACATATCGCGCGGACTGCCGTTTGCAACTGGCTCCAGAAACTGACGCACCTCTTGAGGTTTTGCACAAGTTCCTTGATGTCACCGAATGCAGAATGTATAATGCCGTTTATCTCTACTTGTTTTATTCTGTGAAAAGGATTGACCGCCAACTCTCAGTGCCAACTGGAAAGAATACACTGTGTGGAACATGAGCTCTAGTGTGCCTGCGGGCACGTTCGCCAGACTGCATACAGAAGAAGATGGGTTGAAGATGTTGAAGGTCTAAGGGTGCACACTATGCAAGAGCTAAGCAAGAGCTTAGCGCGAGAGTTGAAACAATGCTTCCTCATATACCTCCCGATTGAGCCGTTGTAATAACGATACCATAGCCCTACCAGGGACTGCACTTAGTGAAGGCCCCTTCCGTCTTAAGGAAGAGACTGCTGCCCAAGTTAGAGGGCAGTCAATCAGAAGAGGAAAACAGCTTGGCAATGTAGTATAAGAAACAAGAGATGAATACGTTCCAGAATTGAGGAAGTTTTAGAAGACAACTTCATGACCACCACATTAGGGGAGTGCATATTACAATTGTCAGCAGAACAGTGGAGATGATGAAACGAATCACCACCTATGCAAGAGTTTGGGACCAAAGTAGCCTAAATCTCACCAGCAAAATTGGACCACTCGGTAAAGGAAATAGGTGTATCATACTAATATAGTAAAGCATAACATTGTCTAGTATCTTAAAATTTTGAGACTAAACTTCGTGCTATTTTCCAAATCGTCACGAATTAAACTCCCAAAGACTTAAAATGCCAAAAACACAAGGAGATCGGCAGATCGCCGGTGGATTCCGAGACGTACTCCGCAAGGATTTGTGTCCACCAGAAAATCGATATTGACCGTCTACTGTCACGTGCCTTGCCCGCTGACTCTATGGATGTGCAGTGATGACACTTCTAAGAGGTACGGAACACCAAAGAATCCTATCCTCGAGCATCCGATTATCAATTCCAAATGAACAAAGATATATATAACCACGTGGCAAATTTCAATGGACCCAAGGCCGGACAATGCTGTATGATACTAGCAACTTTCAACTATACAGAATAATTAAGGTGCAGGAAAAATTTGGGTTTACAAATATCTAGAAATATCTTTACTTTATCTTCAATGTGTAGTTAAGTGTGGTATCTTATTCGACTAAGCAAGTATTCGACAAAGGTAGGCTATGCTAGTTCAAGTTATGTACGACAGTTATGTGTGGTAACAGTGCTCAAAACCCTGGAAACGCATTGCTCAATAGTGGATTCACCGCAGGACTCTCATTTATTTGAATGAGCTTATTCCTTTATTTGAATGAGCTTATTCATTTATTTGAATGAGCTTTTTCATTTATTTGAATGAGCTTTTTCATTTATTTGAATGAGCTTTTTGGGTACTACTAGACCTAGGAAGTTTGAGCGGCTGCAGACTCGGTAGGTTTTGAAATACACCATGCGACAACCTAGAACGTAGCGCCGACGGTATGTGTTATCCTCTCGATGAAGCAGAGAATCAGCATAACTTATTGAGTGCGAATAGTTTTTAAGCGTCAAATCCACAGCACCGAACGTTGAGAGCACGTCTTCCAAAACGAAAACCGGATGGAAAAAATGGACGAGTCCGGATTTGAACCGGAGACCTTTCCCATGCTAAGGGAACGCGCTACCAACTGCGCCACACGCCCTTTCTTCTTTAAAAAACAGCATGGTATAATCAGTCAACTCATTTAAAAATTTTCCCCGGCATTGTACGCATTAGTTTACACTCAGCAAAGACACCGAATTTTCAAAATAAGTGTTCTTGCTCTCTTATCGTATGCTAACGCATTAAGAAAACTCTAGTCACAAGGGGATTCAGTCTCATCATCTCTGAATGTATATATGATGGATGAACACGCCGGACTCCATTCACTTAAAAATAGCTTTGCTTGTTAGAATCTTTAGTAACGTCAGTGCTTAGAGAAGATTTATTCGTTGAAGAACCTGAAACAAGGGAATCATCTACATTTGTAGGAAAACTGGCCAAGGTCACGTCATAGCCCTTGGCATCGTATTTAGTGAAAAGGTCCCAGTTGGGCTAGCCTTTGACCAAGTCGCATTCGAGGAGCGAGGTTGCACCCGATAATCTGCACCGATGGTCCTGCGCTCCTCGGCCTTGAAGGTAGCTGTCGGGCTGGTGGAATGGGATACGCCTCTCTTCATGCGGATGGCTGGTAATTCCGGCTTGTAATCGCATATCGCATCTTGAGTATCCATGGGCCGCGCACTACCAAGGGAGGGTGTGACATGCAATTGCTGATGTCAAGCGTTGTGCAGGTCCACGGGATGAGGGCGCCAGAGTACATAACCAACATTGTTCAAACATTGAAGGTCCGGGGCCAATACACGTGACTACATAGAAGGTATCGAATACACGGGTGTCGTGTAGCTCATTGAGGAAAGAGGGTTACGTGCAGGCCTGCTGCAGAAATGGCTCATTTCGCAGTCAAAGGTCCGCCCTGCATGCGCGCAACACGTGATTGCGGCTACGATGACATCTGCTTTGCTTCACTTTTCACCAGCCCCCAATGCCGCCCAAGAGAGCCCTCGGACTAGGCCAAGCCGCCCGCGCCAAGAAGTCGAAGCTTTCTACCGTTTCCCATGCAGAAAGCGACCTGATCACCGTGGATTTGTCGGAGGAGGTCGCTGCCAACGACACCATGGCGCAACTCAAGGCGCTCTGGCGGAACTTCATCGACTCGTCCGACCGCTCGGAGTTGATGCTCAACGGCATAATCCATGAGTGTGACCGGATTCTTAGAAAGGTTCACAATTCCAACGTCGGCCAGTTTGGGGAGACTGGAAGTGGCCACACCACAGAAAAGGGCAAGGCCAGCCCAGTGGAGAATGGGCAAAGCCAAGAAGGCGCCCAAGCGACCGAGGAAGCCAGCAACGAGAACATAAACGACAAGGCCGCTACGAAGGACCATGGAGAAAACAAACAAGATACAAGCACTGAAACGGAAGTCCAAGGAAACGGAAGCCACCAGGCCGAAAAGGTTCAAGCCGACACCCAAGTGGTCGACGAAGAGATCGTGCTCACTGGAGACTTTTATGGTATCTACGGACTTGCATTGTCCATGTTAGGGTTTTTCCACACCGAAGAGCCCCACAAAGTGAAGGAGTTCTTCAAGGAGGCTCAGGATCGCATCAGCACGGGGTTCGAGAAGTTCCCCAACTCGATAGCGTTGAAGTTTGCCCATGCACGCATACTCATCAACCGTATACCTCTCTTGGAAGTGAGCGCCATGACTCTCGACTCGCGCAAAAGCCTGGACACCAAGGATCTGTCGCTGCTGTTAGACGAGTGCCTTTCCGTGTGGGAGGAGGCCGAGAAGGCTGCTGAGCTGCAGGAGGCTTACGAGTACTTTAGCCTCGAAAACTCCGACTTTTTGCAGGCGCTAGACGACTTGTTGGATATGGTGGACAACTTCGGGCAGGAGAAGCTGCATGGAGCCAAAAGTGACGATAAAGGTTCCGACAACGAAGACGACGACGACGACGACGATGACGACGACGGCCATGAACAGGTTGTGCTTAACTCCTCGCACCCGCTCTTCTCCATTGTGCAGAATGACAAGTACAACGTGTGGTGGCGTGACCATACCGTGCGCTTCTTGCACAACTTGAATCGCAAGATCGACAAGGAGCTGCACGACTCGAAAGTGCCTGCCAATCGGGCCCATGACCTCACGCTTCGGCGGGAGCTCAGCAAGCGCCTCGGTCAGTCTTACCTCATGGAAGCCGAAGCTCCCTCCAACATCTACACGACGTTGGCATACTTTGAGAAGGACAAGAAGTCGTTGAACGGCATGACCTTGCACGAAGCACGCGAGGCCACGCAGAAGTTGCTTCTGACGGCCTTGGACTACCTCAAGGTGGCTCAAGACGAAGAAGAGCCGGACTCATGGGCTGCGGTGGCAGAGGCCATGATATCCTTGGGGAACACCTACGACCTTGATAGCGAGATCCAGGAAAAGACCTACCAGGAGGCAGAGAAGCTTTTGACTCGCGCCAACAACGCCACGAATGGTCGCTACAGTAAAGTTCTCGAGAATTTGACCCTGGCAGACTAGGCGACTAAAAAATATGGGCAATTGAAAGGGAGAAAAAAATAAAGCGAAAAGTAATTAAGTATGAATAATTTGAAGTATACTATACGCGTGAAGCGATGGTGCTTTCACTCTGGAGTTTCATTGCATTGCGCTCATGGGCATTGTCCTTGCAAAACTGTAAGCCTGTACACATATGGTCCTCCAATAAGCGGTGCTTTGCACAGAACTTGCCGTGGCACTGCCCGCAGTCGCCCACCATTCTGAGAGGAGCAGAGGTGCATGAGACGAACGTGCACCGGTTCTTCTTGGCCTTTTTCTTGGGCATCGCTGCTGCCTGAAGTTTAGGCGATTGCTGCGGCGACAAGGATGTAGGGGTGTCGGAGGCCTCGCTCATGAGAATCACCGTGAAGTCTGCCAGGGCGGATTCGTCGAAGAAGGCGCCAAGGGTTTTGTAGTTCGGAGTGAGCTTGATTCCATTGTGGATGAGTTTGAACTCACTTGGAAGCTTGGTGTTTTCAGGACACCCCACTTTGGCTGCGTTACGCAAGTCCTGAACCGTGGAGTTGTCGGGAACCGTCACGGAGAACGAACACTCTGTGGATACTCTGAAATTGACTTTCATCGTGGTGGATCAGCGGGAAAGTAAAGACTGAATGGGGTGAGCACTAGAGCCTGGGCTGTGGTCTAGTGGATGAGTATCTGGTTGTGTAAGAGCTAAATGCAAGCAGATATCGAGATTCCCCTTTTGAATCTGAGATGCTCGTGATAGTCACTGGGTTGAAACTTTGACAGAGGCAAACGATCTGTGGACTGCCTAATATCAGAGGACTTGGGCAGGTTGTGTGATTGGAATTGATAATGTATCGGGAATTCGGCTTTCACAAACAGCTATTGATGAATACAGATGGTTGGTCAGTATTCAGTCGATTGATTGACGCGGTGATGATCTGGTGATTCGAGTAAGGCCAGTGGGGGAAGATATTCAGTGAATCAACTAAAGCCAGCGAATCGGCTAAGTCCAGGGTATATCAAGTTAATCCAGAAAAACCAAACAGCAGCGTCGTAATAATCGAGCTTCTTTGATTCTCCTTGAAAAATATTGTTTCTGATATCTTCCGGAGGAGATCAGCGGTAGGTAAAACTAGGGAAGCGGCAGGTAAAACTAGGGAAGCGGCAGGCAAAACTAGGGAAGCGGCGTCACAAGCTGTAAACGGTTCTAATCAGAGGAGATCGGCTGATTAGTCAGGACGAAAAGGGGCGGGAACAGTGATGAATTAGGGAAGCAGCGGAGAGCTTCTAGGGATGTTCAGGTGCCAATTCAGTCGGATGGCGCAGCGATGGGAAAGAGAGGTGGTGCAAGAAAAAACGGGAAAAGAAGGTGGGTTTGTAACATGGTGAAAGCGCCGAGGTTAGTCCCGGCAGCGGGTGTGGCAAACCGCGCGCCTGCATGCGGGCGCACTATGTCACTGTAGACTTTGCGCGCCGCAAGTCGATCGGCCGCAAATGCCGGCCACGTGACCGCCGCTAAGGGCGGGCGGGCGTGCAAATGCGCCGGAGCCAAGCCTGGTGGTGAGCCTACCTGCTAGTGCCGCCCAGACCACCGATCACTATGGGCGTGCTAAAAGCCTGAGAATTTATATGCTGAACGTTGCAGCTTCTCCTGCACCAACAAGACAATTTTCAGGGCCTCAACTCGTTGACAATCTTCTTGCCGAGAGGCCGAGGCAGATGCCTCTAGTCAGTGACTCTGCAGGGACTCCACGAATGTTCAGCCTGATGGTCGGCAAGTGAATCCGAAGTTTTTATTAGCTTGGACGAGTTCAAGATTTCTTATCGTAAGTGGTTGGTTATTCTAGGGGCCACCGGTGGGTCGGAGTCGCCAGCACTTAACTCCGTGATGGAAATACTACTCCAGCTCTGAAGAGTTGAAATAATCATCCGCATCATGTGAAAATCTCCAAATACTCAAGTAATACCCAAGTAATTCTCAAGTAGTACCCAAATAATTCTCAAGTAATACCCAAATAATTCTCAAGTAATACCCAAATAATTCTCAAGTAATACCCAAATAATTCCCAAGTGATGTGCCAAAATATTAGTGCTGAGTATTTTAGTTCAAGCCTCATGCCCAACTGAAGGCTCCGAAGGGCTATATCGTTTGAATTGAGGCAATTTTGTTTGGTCAATATTTTCCCCATGTTTAATGCTTCAGTTGCTAGCATCTGAAATCATGAAGTCTTGCTGGGTGTCTTTTTGCATTTTCGGCAGTGGCCGGCAGATCCACGGTCAAAAAGAAATGAGGATATTGAGCAGAAACCTTGAATGGTCGAG